>CABFOW010004778.1:0-51269 GCA_902141385.1 Timema californicum | reverse complement strand
TGGCCACATGACAGGAATTGAGGAGACAAGCGTCATGACCATTATTGCCGCTCCATTACTATCCGACGGAGCATCTAAACGGGTAGCTAAGTGGATGTAGAATATTTAGCACAGGCACTTAAGGTGATTGGCCCTTTTTATTTGGTGTGGAAATGCATAGAAGTGGGAACAAACGGTCATCTTCAAGAATGTTTATGGTTTTGCAATTTTCTTTTCGGAAACGATTTGTTCAAGAATAGAAGCATGTTGATTAAGTTATACTTTTTATATAAACACCTCCTTTATAATTTTAACAGTGATCAGATATCGATATAATTGACATTTATCAATAGAAAACTGCCGAATTCGTAACAAAAAATAAGAAAATGTAACAATTAATAAACAAATACATTAAGGTGTGTTGAAGATATTAACATAAACATTTCACTCGTTCTCGAGAAAACTGATACCTTTCCAAACATAATCGGTAGGCCCTTTCGCTCTCACTCATAGAATGTATCGTGTGCTGATATAATCAGTCTGTTCAGAAAGGGCACATTAAATACAAAAAATAAATAATTAAAATATTTAGGAGCACATATAGTCCTTTCATAAATTAATGTGTGCCATAAATATTCAAACTACGTATTTACTTATTTCATGCAAAGATGTATTGGCTATTGATAAAAAAATGATACAATCATTAAATTACACTTATGTAAAATGCATAAATCATAAATTCAAAATACATTTGTCTTGGAACTAAAATTTATTGCTCAATTTTATTCACGCGTACCTCATTGTCCCATAGACACGCTCATATGTGTGTATATACATATATTAACACGCTCATATGTATAAATATATATATCTTTATTTCTTTTTTCACTTTTCTTTCCGATTCATTCTAAATATTGGCCTTATTGAATTTCCTTGTTGTGACGGTAGAAAATTTTCTCTTTCCTTTTCATTTGAAATATCAGCCCCTTTGCGAAGAAGACATTCTCTGGTTTCTTCCTACTCTTCACGGTCTAAAGAAAAACTAAGGAAGCATTTTAAGAGCTTATTTCCTTTCCATAGAAATAGGGATTCATTTCTCTTTACTTGTAGAAGTCGTATTAAGATAAATTGGGAATATAAACTTCAAATATCCAATATATATAATATTTAAGTGCTTCGTGTTGAAATGAGCAAACCTTGGTTTATTTTTATTTATTATTTTATTTAGCACTGCGTCTTACTACCCGTTCGGACTATAGGCTTAAGTACTAATCACACTAATGGGTTAGGAATTTAGAAGGTTGAATTTAGAGGATATAAACTCGCATTTAAGCGAGGGAGAGTGGAAAACCATTTAGGGAAAACCACCTCCAGTTCATTGGGCCGAGATTCGAACCTCGATATCCCTGTCATTCCCAATCTAGTCTACTTGCGAGAGTAGTGCGTTAGACCACGAGGCCATCGAAGCGGGTTTGGTTTATTTGACCTATCTGCATTAAGCTCTAAATTATTTAGATACTGGATCCATTTATAATCTGTACATGGAAACGTAGTTCTTAATAGCTTCCAACAAATAATAAAAATACTCTAACCTGTTTCGGTGGCCACATTGTCTGCGGTGCCACTCTCGCAATAGACTAGACTGCCGATGACAATTATATTGGGGTTTTAATCCCTATTGGATGTACTGAGGGTGGTTTATCCTAAATGGTTTTCTACGTTCCTTCCACGCAAATGGGGGTACACTTCCTCTAAACTCAAAAGGAGGATTTTTTAACTTTCATCGTGCTTGATTATAATCATATTCCCAGGGGAGAATATATAATTTAGAGGGAATGTTCTTGCATTTGCTTGGAAGAAGAGTTAAGTATTAATTCGGTACATCCATCAGGGATTCGAATCTCCATATCCTTGTCACCAGAAAACTAGATCAGACGATACTTACGCCTTTGTTCATGTGTCCACCAATGCGGACCTCTGAAGAATTATCTAACGTATGCCTCAACTTACAATGTGGAAATGAGAACTTAACTAATTTATTAGAGAGAAGTGGTTCTCAATAGGCGGCCCACGACGGATGTCAGTCTGGACCGAGGTATATAATTTAAAAAAACCTACGTCACTTTTTTACAGCGTACCTCATTAATTCCTTGATAACTATAGTAAGGTTTATTTTATAATTTATGTATAAACTTTTATCAATTTTAAAATAAGAATAACGTTTATAATATTATGGGGTAGGCTACTTAATTTTTGTTTTGAGTATATTATGTAAATTTATCAAATTAAATTTTCACACCCTCTGGCCTTTCCCACGAACAAAAATATAACTGTGGCCCTTAATGAGAAGTATTTGAGAACTACTGTTCTATAGCATAGTTATTTATTGTTTTCAGGCGCATGTATTTAATAACAAATTTGTTTTAAATTATTCCTCTCATTTCATCATCATCATCGTTTGTGATAGTCAACCACTTCATAATAATTAAAACATATTTCTGGTGAAGTATAGGGTAAAAACATATCAAAAATATATACATTGGTACACTTATGACATTTTGAAAAATGTCACGAGCACATGTACGAAATAATTAGTAATAGTTTATCTGCTGTATGGCACGCAATAAAGAAAGTTACAGCCAAGTGCTAAGCGCTTTAATATTTTCATAAACTCCAATTTATCAAGTCTACAAGTCGTTTGTTAACTTACGTAATGTTGCCAACCTGATTATGACAGGCGACATACAAATGGGTCGTGCCACATACGTAAGAGTTTTGTTAAGTTGCCAAGTTTGGACTTTCCTTGGACGGCAAGAAAGTGCACCTTGTCAACGTCACTTAACTCTTGTGTTTCAGTTCAAAATACATTAAAACATTTAACAATTTAGTTAATTAATTCATCTATTCTGTTAATTACACATATTGTTAAATAATACCGGCTACGTTTTATCCTGTGACAGCACTGATTACCTGAGAATTAACTATCTAACACCTGTTTCGGTGGCCGAATGCTCTAAGGAATCAATCTCGTGTTAGACTGGACTACCAATGACAGAGATATTGGGGTTCGAATCTCGGTTGGGTGTGCCGAAGGGGTTTTCTCCATGCAAATGCGGGTATACTCTATCTATATTCAACTTGCTTCATCCCTACTCATTAGTTTAATTATTACATACACGTATGGGCTGCATAGGTATTGAAACGTGGTGCTAAAAAATCTATCTAATGTGAAACCGCAGAATTAGGAGCGTGAATTAAGGATCTTTCTCAAGATTTTGTTGGAAAGAGGAAACTATTGAGTTAAAAAAAACTGCTATCAATGCCCTAACCAACCCCATGGTATAGTGGTAAGTACACCTGATGACGAATCCGGGAGTCATGGCTTCGATGCTCAGCTGGTATTATGGGTATTTTTCCTGAAAGGGCAATCATCCCAAAGGTCATCAGGGTTTTGTTACTTAGGCTTAAGATAGGTTTAAAATCACTCCTGGCTCCACACCTTCAAAATAACTATCATACCATATAATAGTGATTACGTCGAGTAGAAAACCTCCATAGATGTAAGGGTGACCTGGCGGTCTAGAGGTAAGGTGTCGGACTCCTGTGCTGGGGATCCGGGGCTCAATCCTCTGTCCCGGAACATATTTATCTGATTGTCAAACCCTTCATTCACCTCTGACAAGACGTCTATTAATAATAACTTGTGAATGTGTGGAATGCCAGGCCTCCACCGTGGTTTGGATCCCCACGTTAAACTGCAGGTCCTCCATTTCATCTCACAATTACCCTACCAATACACATTAGCGCAAGTGCGTAGAACCCGAACGGGTAGTAATACGCGGTGCTAATAATAATAATAATATAATTCATAGGTTAAACCCTGGGCAACTTTCTGTGGAACCAGACTGGCTAGTAGTCTACACATAAGGTGACCTAACTAGATATATCTCTCCTAACCAAAGTTGCCATATGCTAAAAAAAAAGTGCACTGGTGCAGGATTGAACTCTGATCTCACGCCTGCATCAGTAGTCGCATTGTCAAAGGCGTTATTCTCCTAAACAGGATGGTGATAAAGTCTTAATAGCCAAATAGACACACCAATATAGGTGCTTATATGTGTTTTTAATATATAAAATGATAAAAAAAAACTTAAAAAATAAAACTCCACAGTGACAGCTCGCAATTGAGATTGACCAAGTGGTTGCCATCTGTTCGCGAAGATAATGCAAGCTTCCGCGGATAGAAGGTGTCATATGCTCAGCACGGCAGTTAGTCAGTTTTCTAGACGAGAGCCGCTACGTTTACATTAAAGTCGCTCCTCATATGTCCTCACGAGATTGTGTTGATGCCATTATAGACCCACCGCTTCACAGATAATCTAGGAGCACCGGGGACTTTAGGCCAGGAACTCTGACCGCTAGTCCAAAGAGGGGGACACATAAAGAATAATGTTAGTACATTAAGGCGGTTGACCCTTTTCATTTGGCGTGGAAATGCAGAGCAGTGGGAACAAACGGTTATCTTAAAGAAGTTTTATTGTTTTGTAATTTTCTTTTCGGAAACTATTTGTTCAAGAAGAGAATCTTGTCGATTAAGTTATACTTTTTATATACACACCTCCTCTATAATTTTACCAGTGATCAAATATTGATAAAATTCAATAAAAAGCAGCCGGCTTCACTACAAAAAATAATAAAATATAACAATTAATAAACATCGATACATTATCTTAGGAGTGTTGAAAATATCAACACAAAAATTTCACTCGTTCTCGAGAAAACTGATATTTGCAAACGTATGATTTTTTTCGCAAGACCTGTCCGGTAGCTAGAGTCATTAACGGTTTCCGTGATCTATCTGTTCTTGTTGGTGCGGAAGGATACTTTGGTCGGTTGTGAAGCCACGCCACGCCACACCTTTCACCCTCCCGCCCACCATCCCACAAAATAGGTTTTAGTCTTGCACTCGACAGGGCCAATAGCCTTAAAGAGGGGATGTAGGGGACGCAAGAAAAGAACAGCATTTTTGGAGTTTTTATGCTAAAATATTTTTTTGGCTAAAACAAATTAGATATTTCTTCACTACAAATATAGAGTTTAATTTTCTTCACTTGGTGATATCAACAGTTGTTTAATATCTGTCAAGGTGAATATATTATCCTCTGATGTAATCATGTATGTTATTTAAATTACAGTAACATATCTTTACAAATAAAAATGACGTCAGAACACGGGAATCTAACCCAGGACCTTTGGCTTGGTACGCCAATACTCTTACCACTAAGCTACCCAGGATTCATTCCAAGTACAAGTACAAGGTCATTCTCCACTCATATTTTAAGGCGGAGTCTGTAAAGGATGTGTTGGCTAGCTCAGTTGTTAGATCGTTGGTGCGCTAAGCCAAAGTTCCCAGGCTCAATTCCCATACCAAGGTGTCATTTTTCAATTAAAAAATATGATATCAACATATGGCTATATTCGTAAATTAACAAAGAGAATAGTTTGGCCATTTAATTCATCACTAAATTACAGTAGTTGAAACAATAAAAACAAGTTATGTTGATAAGTGGTGCATAAAATAGCTATTAAAAAGTAAATGATCTTGATCCAGGAGAAAGTAATCTCGTTAGTAAATTTAAAATATGCATAATACATTTAAATTAAGATTTAGTACAAATTATGTGACATCCACAAATGTAAAAAAAAAATATTTTGGAGTATGAAATATGGACACAAGTATCGAGCTCATTGATTCACCAATACAAATATCCTGAGCTCTATCCCGGTATTATTTATCCAAATATCGTTGAAAAATCTAGTGTAAGGTTTAATTTAAAAATAAAAAATGACATAATACTCAAATAAAAATGTCATTGTGATTTTTTTTATAAAATAAAGATGAAATTATCAAGTAGTTCTACGTGTAAGAACTCGAACATATTTTGAAAACTGAAATACGTGTTAATATTTGCATGTCCTCTTTGGTCTGGTGATCAGAGTTCCAGGCTACAGATCCAGAGCTCCTGGGTTTGATCCCCAGCACTTCCAGATGTATCTGTGAAGCAGTGTGTCTGTAACAGTGTCATCTAAGCCTCTTGAGGGTAATGGAGGAACTAATTGAATATAAAAGTAGTGGTTTCAATCTAGATAATTGAGATTAACTGCGCAGTGGTTCATTGTGCTGACTATAGGGCACCTTTGATCTACAAAAGTTGGCACTATCTTCACCATCGGATGGTGGCTTGTTGGACGGAATGGCTCGATTGTGGGTTAATGCTATGCATGGAATGTATTAATATCTGTGTGTAAAAATATATACAAAACCAAATCCCACAAGCTTACGTATATAAAATTTTATGTTTGTGAATGTTATTTCGTGTTGGTCGTAGATAAATAGTCTAAGTTCTATGTCGAAATTTACTGGATTTCTGAGGACATGCAATTGAGATTTAAATTTCTGTTGAGTACACTGAAGATGGTTTTACACGTGTTTCATAACTGTGGATTTCCCATCCCATCTCCATACTATTAAGGATGCATTTGCTTTAAACTATCTTCCCTATTCCCATCCTTTAAATCAATATGTTGATAACCACATTGTTAAATGAAATATAAAAAAAACTTTGTCATCAAACTTTTAGTGGCAAAGGCTCAAGGAAAAGTTTTCTTATAGCTGTTCAGGTTGGTATCTGTCAAAGATGTCTAAATTATTGGCAATTTATTTCTTGAAAAGTTGTTTATTTTAAAACTTTATCAGAAAACTTTCCTTCGGTTCTTCATTTCGGGCCACTGTGTTATTTCTTCTCTATCGTATATTTCTGAAGTCTACTTCTAAGTCCTCTTGAGGGAATTGGTAAAGTCCTTATTGTCTACTAACATGTTATAGAGCTAGAAGTCGATGGAGTTTCCAAGAGACTCGCTCTTCAAGTTTAAAGTTTAGTCTACAAGTCGTGTTTCTTGCACTGTTTGACTTCATCCTAGTCTTCGAAGCACGACAAAGTGTCATTCTTCTCCTTCAATACTCGTAGGTGAACACGAGACTTGTAACAGATGGCAGGATGGTTTTAAAGCAATGCCATACTCACACATTGCCTCAATTCCCACAAGCAGGAGCGCAGTCTTGATGAAAAACGTCAAGCCATGCCAGGGATAAAACCCACAAATGTGAAGTAATGTATGCTGTTTTGTCACTCGCTCTGTATTTAGAGGTAAAGACTTGACTTTTCGGTGAAGTAGGTTTATCTTTATTTGGAGAGGTTTTCATTTGTTGATGGAACAAGACTGTAAGCGCTGCTTCTTTATTTTTATAAGTGAACAGTTGAAGACTAGAAAAATAAAAAAAATATTATCAAAGAGGAAAATGTAAAGAACGGAAGAAAAGGCAGATGTATTTGCAAATTTTATAAAATTTGGTCAAAATAAAATAATATTGCTTCAGTACAAACATAGAGTTTAATTTTCCTCACATGGTGATATCATCAGCTCTTGATTATGACTATAGCGGAATTAGATGAAAAACTTTTTAAATGAAGATAAAATTTATTATGTGTCCACACCGGAAAACGTCGGGTACTTTCGCTAGCCAATCATAAAAAACAAGTTGAATACACTTAGTTTGTTTTTATTTCGATTTTGCTTTCTGGCAAATTTTACGAGCTATTTAAGATTAACTACACTAATAAGATAAGGATGGAGGAAGTAGAACTTAGTTTAATTTTACCTGAATTTGCGTAGAAGAAGAGTGGCCACTATTTAAGTAAAAACTTCCGTCAGTAAACATGGTGGATAAGAACTCCAACCACCACTGGAAAAGAAAACTAAACGAGTTTAGTCCATGTAGCTACCGATGTGGATGTAGTTTAATTAAGATTATCAAAATAAAGACAGTAAATAAAAGACACTTGATTGCAACCGTACAAGTCGACTGGGCTGCCGGGTTCCCTGACGCCGGATATAGTCGTGGTGGTGTGTAGTCTGAAATGCTCGCGTTAACACTATTTGGTATTCAGTTTGCATATTATAGTGAGTGGAGTTTCGTACAAATCTTGTTTTGTGTTTTGATAACTGTCCAGTATGAATATAATAGATAGCCACTACAATCATTTCTCTAGACTGGATACATTTTCTCGGTTTTATGTTATGACCCTGAAGGAGTGGCTGTAATTGATTGTGTAGTTCTTACAAATATGAAATTGACATTTTGGAAAAAATAAACTAATTTTTATCACTTTTAATTTCCCATAGAGAGTATCAATTCAAATTCAAATATTCATCACGCTTTTCAAGAAATGGGTGTACCCAAAATGTCCTGTGCTGTCTTTTGTTATTACGTATCCTATGAAAGTACTACATGCAGAACCCGGTTTATAACTGGGCCGACTGGGTAAGTGCCCAGGATGCCATAATTTAGGGGACGCACGAGAGGTCCATATTTTTTTTCAAGGGGAAACATATATATTCTATTTACACATAAACTAAAAGTTGACAAAATTACATAATCCTTTTTTTTGCGTTAATTCTGCTTGTAAAAATTTGAAATGCGTAAATCACAATCGATTGCCTGCCATATACGCACTCTAGTGTAATAATTTGCAAACTAACCCTTAGTCACTTATAATATCGTCTGCCTGCCTTGGCGTTTCATCCTAAATGTTAACTCTTCATTCCCAAGCTCGCTGTCAAGTGTTTCTTACATAATAACCTCTTTTAATTGATTCTATATGTTTTATGTGATTCGTTTCCAAGTTTTAGTCTCTAAATATTCTTAGGAAATTAAGTGGGACCAAGTTCAAAAAGCGTGCTGCTAAAAACCACAACTATTATGTTAAACTATTTCTTTTAAAAAGTTGAAAATATAATCTTTTACATCAATTCCAACCTCATCGACTACTTCTCCCAATGTCCTGTAGCGCTCATCGTACGAGGGCACTGTGGGGCTAGTATTTGCAGTATTTATATTTTGAGCATGTGTTTATATAAATTATGTATATAGTGATGTTTAAAAATAAATGAGACCTATAAAACAAACGAAATATGTTGTATTTATTTATTATGGCCCTAAATATAGCGTCTAGTAATAAATCAAAATAACCGAAAGGTTATCTAATCAGTGTGCATTTTTCAATTATAAAACGTAGCTATTAATAGTTAGACAAGCTTATAAAAAGTACAAGTGAGGAAAGGGGGGGTGGGTTCTGAGATATCTATGCCCAGGGCGCCAACCACATAAGCCCGGGTCCTGACTACATGTATAACAATAGAGGCCCTCGATCCATGTTCGAAATTAAATTAAGAGCTCTCATAGCATGGGAGCTAAAACAGATGTTCAAACCGGACCTGATGAAAACCTAATGCAACAAAATGGAAACATTTTTTTTTCGGTTTTTTTTCCTGGTCCGGTGAACCCTGATACCACAGAAAACAGTAATAGAAATGAAGACGACAAATTTAAATACTAATATTCGTTTCAGATAGGGAATTAATTTATCTGAGTCAATATTGTATTTAAGTTTTCAATGTGAATTATAAATAAATAAATACAAGACCACCCACTTTGATATAGCCCCGTGTACTAAGGCATCAGTGTCGTATAGTCTGGCTTTCCGGTAAATGGGAGGTTTGTGCACTATACTAAATAGTATCCCATTCTCCCGATACAAAAATGAAGTTACGGTTATTCTAAATTCTGCCATTCCTCTCCATTAGTGTAAATATGCGGATACACCATACGGATAGTATGACGCAATACTTTTTTTTTACCGCGTCATAGTACCTGTTTGGGCTATACGCATAATATAATTACCTTAATGGGAGTATACAGATGAGTAAGGTAGAGTTTAGTGTAAATGTACCCATATTTGCGTATAGAGAAAGCAAGAAACTATCTAGGAAGAAGTATTTTCAATAAAACCGACCGGGATTCAAACATAGACCTCCCAAGCAATCCAGTCGAAAATCAAAGTTACGCATTAAATTCCACACACAGAAGTTCCAATTCACTGCACACTTCCTCCGTATATCTGCAGATAACTTAACTTGACGTATGAATACTTGAAAGTAGCTATAACGTTTCTAGGTATCAGATATGAAAATTGAACTATAATAGGATGTTTTGTCTTAGATTAATTGAAGTGATGTAGTGCACAAATTACAAGAGAATCATAAAAGTTGTTTTCGTGTACGAACAAACAATATTCTCACTGGGAGTCATTATGAGAAGTACATCAGACTTAACCTACAAGCATCACGATAAAAATNTGCACAAATTACAAGAGAATCATAAAAGTTGTTTTCGTGTACGAACAAACAATATTCTCACTGGGAGTCATTATGAGAAGTACATCAGACTTAACCTACAAGCATCACGATAAAAATGGGGGGGGGGGGATATAAAAAGAGATAAAGGAAAATGTTTCCATGCAGCGTTAGTTACATCATTCTTTAGAATTTAGAGAATGTGTTGAGGTTTTCTGTTACTAACGTAGTTGATAGGTAGGTGGAATGAAAACATTCTTAATGTTGAACCAAGTTCCTCATCAATATCCGGTCCTGGGAGATTTCGTTGGATGGAACTTCACTCCGGGCATAAGAAAAAAGGTTTGTGGGAAAGGGGGGGGGGGAATAAAAACGTTCACACTTATTCCTCCCACTTTCTTACAAAGAGCAAATCCATTAATCCCGTGTTGCGTTCCTTTTAGTTTTACTGTCTTCTTTTTCGTCTTCTTATCTTTCTTCATTTTTACTGTAATATATATACATATATTAGAGTGTCCATGGGTCACTAAATCCCAATTTAAAACTACTTTTAAGCTCAAAGTTAAAATTTAATTGTTTGAAAAATGAACAACATTAAGACACATTGCTACTTTTTGTTGCATAAATTAATTCTTAAATCAAGTTTAATATTTATTAAATAGACGTTAAAAACTCTACTACACTGATAATAAACCCACATAACTATTTATTTCAATTGTGCCAATAAATTGCATAACAAATATTATATTTTCCTTCCAATAAGAGAAATAAATTTTTTCCCCCTTCTAAAAATATTAGTCAATAAACATTTCTTTTTTAAAAACTTGGGCTTGTTTAAAGTATTTTTGCCATTTGTTGGTATTTATGGCAAGTTAAATGAATATACATGTTTACTCGACAGTGTACGTTTGTGTATGTTAGCAATAAATTAAAAATAAAGTAGAAACAGGCGAAGGAAAGAATTGGAAGAAGCAGTGGATCTTGCTGTAATGTCGCAAGGGCCAGAAAAAAACTATAAATTACTTGTGTAACCATCTGTAAAACGCCTTCCACTCCAACGTCTAAGACTGTAGCAGATTATGTTTAAAGTTGTATTGTTGGTCCCACCGGTAAATATAACTAGAGAAACATAATTTCCACGATGCTTCGCTTCCCATTAAAAGATGGCTAAATAATACCATGCATGCTTATGTTGTTTTTTATTGGTTTTTATTGTAGCACCTCCCAATTCTGTGGTTGAATGGCTTAAGTTGCACGCTTGCAATACACCTAGCTTCCGATGACGGATAGATAAGGGTTGTAGTCCCGGTTGGGTGAACTGTGAGGGTGGTTTTCACTAAATGGTTTTTCCATTCCCCCTCCACGCAAATATTAATACTCTTCTTCTAAATTTAGCCTTCCTCATTCATAGCGTAGGTATGATCCGAAAGAGTAGTAGGACGCGGTACTAGTGTGTGTGTGTGTGTGTGTGTATATATATATATATATAAGCTTTCGAAAATTACACAAGACTTGATGTATGAACATATTAAGATTTTTTATTTAGCACTTTGTCTTACTACCCGTTCGACACGCATATGTACTAATGACGCTAATGGTTTAGGAATTGGGAAGGTCGGATTTAGATTAAGGGGAACTCACACTTGCGTGGAGGGAGAGTGGAAAACCATTTAGGAAAAAACCCTCCCAGTTCACCCGACCAAGATTAGAACCTCAATCTCCCCATACTCGGCAGTCTAGCTCAACATGAAACTAGCACGTTAACTAATTACGCCACCGAGGTGGGTATTATTATTATTATTATTATTAATATTGGTCAATATTATCTGTAACGATCCAAAAAGTGTCTTCCTATCGCAATCGGACTGTAGCTTAGTGATGATGCAATCCCCCTGATGTGTTCAACCAATATTGTGTCATGAGACTGAGTTTGTAAATATATATATTATTAATAATCAATGCAATGTTCATGACAGACAAACAAACTCTTCAATTTATTAATATAAATTTTAAAAAAAGGTGTGGTCTTGAGTTTATTGTAAAGGTTGATGTTACAGTTCATTTTAAACCATGTGAAAACTTTGTGATGACAACATTTTAAGACCAAACATCTCAGGTCTTTGGTATTTCACCAGACTACTAATCTGAAGGTATATAATTCGATTCCTTTCAGGAACGAGAGCGTGCTACCTTTAAATTGATCTTATCCTCTTCCTTTAAAAGATTAATAACATTGATTTAAGTTCTGGATCATACTTGTAACCGAATTAAGCTCTAATAATTTGCCGGTATCCATCGTAATTGCAAATAATTCCAACTAACAAAATATAAATACGTCTACCTGTTGAGTCTCTTATACTGGAACCACCACTACGCTATAAGATACTCTGTTTAGGCAGCTATACGCACCAACCCGTAATGGGATAGTAGGATTCTGATAAGAAGGGACTTAGATGAAATAAAAAACATATTTTTTTGTGGTCAACATTAATAAAAATTTATTTTATTATCAGTAAAATTGTATAAATATTGATATTATCAAGTATAAGTGACAGTTTTAGAGCACATGACTTGACGTGTACATATTTGAAAACTGTTTTTATTTTTATTATAACTGTCTAATAAGTTCCTTCCTGTCTAAATCGAACTGTAGCTACTCTGACACTGACATAACTATTTTTAAGAGAGGAGGTCAATTTATTTTACATAACATTGATTGAACTGCTTTGCTAACCGGAGGAGATGAGATGCCCGCACTGCACGTAATAAAATTGCATTTATAATACCTATACTATACCCGCCTCGGTGGTCGTATGGTTTAAGGAGTCACTCTCGCGGTAGAGTAGACTGCCGATGATGGTAAGACCAGTATTTGAATCCCAGTCGGGTGTATTGAGGGTTGTTTTCTATTATGTGGTTTTCCACTCTCCCTTCAGTCAAGTGTGGGTGCAATTTCTCTAGATTCAATATTCCTCATTACTAACAATTTAGAGCGGTAAGTACTTATGCTTGTAGCCCAGACGGGTAGTAAAACGCGAGACTAAACAATATATATATATATATATATATATTATAAAATACATGTACATATGTTTGCAATTTTTGTCGGATATTTAGAGATGTGTATGCATGAATATAATATATCCCTAGCACAGTTTGTGTTTATTTATTATTAGGAGAATGTTTCACCTTAAGAGCCAATGATATTTTTTGGGGTAAATTTAAATTGTCTGTCATAAATATGAATACGCCATCAAAAGATGTCCATTAAGTGAGGTTTCACTGTAATTTAAATGTATATGTACCAAATTTACAATCCTTAAAATTATAGGGCATAATTTATTAAGTATTATTATAATTAACTATACACATTTCAAAATTACTATTCTTTACATCACATCTAACAACTCATCTATGATTTATGCACTTTAATTAAGCTAGTAAGGTATGCACGAGTAAGATAGATTTATAAGAAATGTACACGCATCTGTGTAGAGGGAAATTAAGAAACAATTTAGGGCAAAAACACCTAAGTATACCGGACTGGAGTTAGAACCTCAGCCTCTCAGTTATTAGCAAACCAGGATAGAGGAGATTTACGTTTAGATATTATGCAATTCTACGCGGTTTTGTTTAGAGCAATTTTATTTCTGATCAGCTGTTTATATAAAAAGTCGATCCAGATAGTATGGTATTATTCTGTTGGGAAGAAGTCTTTAGAAAGTACAAACATAATTTAACAGTTAACTTTGATAATACTCGTATTATTTTCTGGATATTGATTAGGGTTGTTTGAGTAGGCCTTTATCACTGTGAGTTGAGTTTGATTGAAATTTAGTTATTTTTGAGCTCCAGTAGTACAGAGCCATTATTTGTACAGGAAATATTTCAAGTTTAATTTCTGTAATAGATCCATGCATAAACCATAAATAATTAAACTCATAATGTTCCTTTAATTTTTTTTAAAATGTATAACCACACAAACTCGAACTTTAAAATAAATGTAATATAATTGTACAGTTTTCTTTATTAGTAACAAGATATTTCTAGCAAGGCAGAGATAGTATGGACATGTAATGAGGATGGAGAAGAAGAGTATGCCATTTGTTTTTATGGAAATGAAGTTTTAGGGACAAACCACAAGGGAGGCCTGGAAAGAGATGGGAGGTTCAGATAACAGAAAGTGTGCAAGTGAGAGGAGAAGAATGGAAGCAATTAAAGGAAAAATAGTGGTGAAAGGGTAGAGAAAGATGGAGGCATTTTACCTGACCTGGCCACAGGCTGGAAACAGTCGATCATGATAACGGTGACGTATTAAAACCTGTTCGGGCTATACGCTAAGAAAGTATTGAATGATTGTATTTGCTATTGAATTGTATCTTTAAATTGAATAAAAGTAATTAAATTAGTAGTTACAAGCTCAAACTTTTTATCGACAACGCAACGGTAACTTGCTAGTCTGGCGGCAAATTGGTTTGACATCAGACTGCCTTCACACGCCCAAACCACGGTCTGTAGAGAACAGTCTCCTTCAGCCACAAATATTTGAGTGGTTTTATGTTGGGGTTATCTGCTTGCTATCAGAATAGTTCTTTGTGTGTGACAATTATTGTAATTGGTTTGTTTGAAATTTGAAAAAAGTGTTTTAGAGGTAATAAAAGAAAGTGTATTTGTGACAATGAGTGGGGTGAAAAATTAAAAGTGGCAGATGCTATAAGGGCCCTACAAACTCACCAACTTGTCGGGACAACCGACCAACATGCCGACCAAAAATATAATATTTTCCAAGGTGGTCGGTTGGTCGATACAAACCACCCGATCAACAACTTCCCCACTTCGTCGTCCGACAAGTCGTTGTCTGTAGCGTTATTGGGCCAACTAGGAATGTGAAAAAAGTATCGATACTTTACTAATAACGATATTTTCCTTTTGAGACTAGTATTTTTTTATTCAATACTTTTTTCCCGATACTTTTACTGATATTAGTAATCACACTCCAGTATCGGCTCGGTATCGAAAGAAACAACTTTTTTGTTATCTTAACTCATGTTGGGATTAAATGTTTACTAAAGTTGCCTGTGGAGGAAGAACAAATTACACTATTTCTCAATTCTCACTCATTTTCTGCAACTCTAGCATTCAATCTCTTTTAGCTCATCATAATTAATGGCTGTTCTTTCATATTTGTTTATCAATACAGCCGCCTTATGAGTCGAGTGGCGACCAGTCTACTACTACTTTATCAATGAGCACGATCATCACAAACTAAACAAAATAAGTTTTTGTAGAGCTCAATGAACTCACTCGCCTTAAGGATGCCCCGAGCAAATGAAGCAGAAAAGTTTATATATGTTGTTTAAGCTGATGAAGCAGGACAGAGCGTCCATTCTTCTATTGTTTATCGATAAAATTATAATTTATCTTGATAAAGTATATAAACGACGAATGTAGTTAAAAAAATTGCATCTGCATAAGTGAATTATGAAAGTTATTTTAAGAAGTTGGAAAATGAATAAGCATATTTTAATATTTGTTTTTTAAGTTATAAAACCATTTAAGTTTTCAGGATTTAAATAACTATGAAAACATAATCATGAACCAAAAGTTGAAATTATTATTACTAGATAAAAAAACCTTTTTCCAGATTAAAATTTCGATACCGATACTTTTCTTTCGATACTAGTATGGTATCGATACTTTTCTTCCGATACTTTTAATTAGTACAGTATCGATACTTTTCTTTCGATGATATATCCCTAGGACCAACCGTCCAACTTGGCGCCAGTCAGTCACCGCTTTGCAAATGCTTAGTTGGGTAAAATTGCAGTGCGTTCTTTTGTTCTATTTAAAATTATATCGCCATACTGAGTATTTAAGATAAACATTCATGATACATTCTTAAAAACTACGAAGAACATTAGAATCCAACTCTTTTAATACAATTGCATTGGTGATTTTTCTTTCTTTCTAACAACCAATTTTTTGCCCACATTATTTTTCTTGAAGTATTTTTTATGAATTATTAGTGCTGTTAACGTGATTCCAATTTTTTGGTATTTGGATAGAAGTGGAGGCATGGCATGCGTTAGTTAAGAGATCACGACCAACTGGACCGCAGGTCGAGCAGTGTGGAGGTTCACTTCCAATGTTGTTGTCGGGCCGACAAGTTGGTGGATCTGTAGGGCGTTATAGCCGTATATCTTTGCTGAGTAAAACCAAAAGGAAACAGAGGAAGGCCTGGATCAAACATTGGAACCTACAATGTGACAAATTCTTGCATATGTGGGTACTCAAAGAGCTGCAGGATAACACTCAGGATGGATTAACCGAATACATCGTAGTACTAGAAACACGTCAGGATGTTCAAAAGTTTAAATATTAGATTCGCATGGGATTTTTAGTATATTTTTCTATTATGGAGATTAGGACTGTTTTCTGTTTTTCCTAAACCCTTCCCACCTTTCCTTAACCCTTCCTCACTCATGGAGGCAACAAGGACCTACCTGGAACACTCTAGGTATATTGGGTAACCATAGTTTGGCGGGCTTAGATTTCCCACCGAGTGTTGCTAGCGCGTATAGCGCTGCCGTTCAAGCCAGTCATGTGTTGAGATTCGTTAGAGTATGGAGTGAGTAAAGGATTCCGTTAACTTTCCCCTGGAAGCGCATTACTAGTCTCTTGTATTCGTGTATGTCTTAGGGAGTGATGAAGAGGACTGATCCAAGATACGGCCTACGCCAATCAAAATGAAGATGAGTTGTGCCTCTGCCTCTACACATTCTCATTTCCATACAGTCCTTTTTGTTTGTGTTCGTAACACTGGTACTCCAGAGGTTTTTAGTTTGTCATTCATCGTGAATTACGCTACAGGATTAGTAAAAGGTTAAACTACCTCTTTATCTAGAGTCATAACTGGGAGAATAAAAAAGTTTCCGAAATAGGTTTTCAACTAGGAACATAACCAAAGTTTTTCACAAAAAATCTGAAACTCTTTATTCTCTTGTGTTGTCTGTCGTAGTTTCAAGGAATAAATGTCGACCCCACTTAAAACACATTTTAATTGACACGAACCCTTCCTTCACCTCTGACAAGACCTCTTGTGAATGTGAGGAATGCCAGGTCTCCACCGTGGTTCGGATTCCACGTTAAAATGTAGGTCCTTCATTTCATCTCACATTCACCCTACCATTACACATTAGCGTAAGTGCGTATAACCCGAACGGTTAGTAAGACGCGGTGCTAATAATAATAATAATTGACTGCACTTATATTGCAATCGAAAATACAAAATATTGACAGGTTTAATGATTTTAAATTTGGTGGTTGGATTCTTAGGTTTGAGCTATGATTATGGTGTTTTTACTATAAAATATATTACATACTCGTGTATGGCAATTTTAATAAGGATATTTTATAAAATACAAACACATTTTTATGGTCAAAATCAATCGCAATTTACTATTGTGTAATTGTTAGTAATATTGATCAAAAGTGACATCTGAAACTCACGTGAATGGACATATGAATTCGTAAAGGTAGATTTGGTTGGTTTTTTATATCTCAAAAAAGGAATTTCCTATGAAAATTGTACTAAAGAAGCATTCTATTTAGATGTTACCTTGAACATTTAGCATTAAGATGTAGAGTACGCGAGTTAAGAACAGTGTTTTGGCAGTTTTTATATCAAAAGAGACTTTTGGCCGAAATTAATAAAATATTGCTCCAGTAGAAACATAGAATTTAATTTTCTTGACATGGTGATGTCAATTTTTTTTAAAATATACGTCATGAGCGTAGTGACATTAGATGACAAACTATGGAAATACAGAGAAAAAGTTGTCACTACATTTAAGCACACCCTTGACAAATATTCAACAACTGTTGAGGTTGTCATGGGAAGGAAATTAAATTCTATGTTTGTATTGGAGAAATATATGATTTATTTTGACCAAATAAATATTTTAATCTAAAAATTGCAAAAATACAGGCCTTATATCATTTTCCCACCTTAATATATTAACAAAAACTATATTAAAGTATACACCTTTTGGATGAGAAATTTAATACGAGGGTTCTCATTATACAAACGTGATGGATGAATTCACATGTTAAAGCACCCATCAGAGGAAAAATAAAAATAAATATTTCGATTCAACTTTACAAAGTCAAGTGAGTGTAGAGCTCCTGTCGTGTCCTTGTGCAGCGCTAGGGGTTGACAATGTCACTCTTGTGATTTCAGAGAAGGGGGAAAAGAAAAATAAGTTTATAAAGATTGTGACACAGTTAAAGTGAGAACGTCTGCCAGAAAACCAAATAGAATCCCTTTCCTCCGAGGCATGTATTTATACGGAGAAGTCGGATCCCTCGCTCTGGCTTATTCCCTAGTGTTTGGAAAGTAAGGCCCGCGGGGAAAGGCGAGAAGAAGCGACTTCTTCAGGGAACGCTTGCAAGCTTCTTTTTTTTTCTTAAGAGAGTTGGGAACGTCTTTTGTATGGCACTTTACCGAATAAAACAGGTTTTAAGGTTGACACATTTGAAATTACTGTGTTTTTTTATTTGGATACTTGAAGTTAACTTTTTTCTAGTGTGTAGGCGTTATTTACCAGGGTTAACAATAACCTAGTATTTATTTTATCATTTGCCAAAATACGCGACTTTCCCCGTCCGTCAGCGTCAGGCACCGTTGAGTTGGTCTACTACAGTCATAAGACCCAGTGATTCTAGTACAAATATAATATAGGAATATTAAAAGGTGAGAAGGTGTTCTCATAACAAGTTATTATTTTAAATTAACGTAGACATTTATTGATCACAAGAGTTAGTTATACCATTATATTTACCACTAAATAGTTCAATGACTAGCATTGTATACTGGACAAATAGGTGGCGCCCCCCCCCCCTTAAAGACATAATATTAACAATTAATTAATATGTTGGGTATAGAGTATACACTTTAAACACATAACTTAGGCTAAGTTAAACAGTCATTAAGACCACACAAATAAACTACATCATTTAACTATCTGGTCTATGGCACGTGACTATTTAAGGACGAAAGACTAAAAAAACCAATAAAATATACTAAGTTATATTAGAATAGGAGTTGAGGTCAAACGGAGAAAAGTAACACTAGTAGAATATCTGTATTTCATATGAAGCATATAATAAGTATCCTCTATTAGGATACGGACTAATCTGGTCAGAAAAGTGAAGTAAATATGCTAAGCTTTAATTTAAGGAGTTTGGCTAGCAAGCATTTCAGTTAAATACTATTTTTTATAGACGCTATAAATGTACCAACAGCAGTGAAGTTAATACTCCCCCAAGCGGGAGTTTAACGATACTAAACCTGATTAGGATTAGAAGGATTCCAGGCTCTATAATGTGCAAACATCAGGTTCGTACCTAACTAGGAAATCCTGGTTACCATGTAGTAACAACAATGCCTCTACTAAACTCACAACATACTTCAATATCAAGCTACTGAGAACGAGGTCTGAGAACGATGGCATCTGAAGGGATCCGGTCACCCGCAACAAGAAAACTAATCCACGTGCCACTCCGGGTACAGCTAATCCCCACAAGTTGCGCACCTCGCAAGGTAAACATGAGCAAAATAAACGTTTCATGTAAGAAGCCTATTACCTAATCAGGTCGCATGATTAAGCCAAAAATCCTTACTATCCCGATCTGGAAACTATTAGTACTTAAATTATAACAACATAGGCCTAACAGTTTGGAGCGCCTAATTGCTCCTTAATTCTACACGTGTCATAATAACATCGTGCATATTATCGTCAGCATCACAACAAAGCGTATTTACAGGTCTCTTTTAAATTAATAAAGGTGACCTGGTGGTCTAGGGGCAAGGTGTCAGACTTCTGTGCTGGCGGCCGGGGTTCAATCCTCGGTCCCGGCACAGATTTATCTGATTATCAAACCCTTCCTTCACCTCTGACAAGACATCTTGTGAATGTGGGGAGTTCCAGGCCTCCACCGTGGTTCGGATTCCACGTTAAAATGTAGGTCCTTCATTTCATATCACAATCACCCTACCATTACACATTAGCGTTAGTGCGTACAACCCGAACGGGTAGTAAGACGCGGTGCTAATAATAATAATAAATTAATAAACCATACTAGTGATTACTTTATCATCCCATTAGGGATAGAAAGGGTGACCTGGTGGTCTAAGGGTAAGGTGTCAGACTTTTGTTCTGGGCTCTGGGGCTCAATCCTCGGTCTCGGCACAGATTTATCTGATTGCAAAACCCTCCCTTCACCTCTGACAATACGTGTATTATTATTATTAATCTAAAGTACACATAAAATCAAAATCATTTTAAATGACAAAAGCATTATCCTAAAATATCAAATGGCCCATATTTATAGAACTATGACTTCATAACGGACCCAGGTCTTCATCGAACAATCGTAAAATCTAACCACACGGGATAGCCTTTAATAATAATAATTAAGTGTATTTATGTTGTTTTTTCTAGAATCTACGATTCAATAGAATCATCATATCCAAGAAGTTTTCTTACAAGATAGTTAATGTTTTACTTATAACCAGTCCATGGATTTTGATGAGCTAAACATTCTATAAAACTCAATAAAATGACATGACATTCTAATAAAATGACTTTAATGTTTTTTAAATGACCGTAAAAATATGTTTAAAAAACCCGTACACGCACTTTACAAATGGAAACTAAAACACAACTATTCAATGTATTTTTTTTTCATTATTCTTACCTTTAGTTTAATTTTTCTTAGCAACACGTATTACTGTCTGTTCAGGTTAAACGCCTATGTACTAATTGGACTAATTGGTAGGGGATTAGGAAGGCTTAATTTGGAGGAAATGTACCTACATTTGCCTAAGGGGAGAGTGGAAAACCATTTAGGGAAATCATCCTCAGTGCACCCGACCACTATCGAACCCCGATTTCCCCGTCTTCGGTAGTATAGTCCAACACGAAATTAGCGCGTCAGACCACGTGGCCTCCGAAGCAGGTCCTAAAATTTTTGACATTAATAACCCACTCACTTTGACAATGTAATAAATTTTCCTTCCTTAAAATGTGTATATTATTAAAATATTTACAATTTGATTTTATCTGTTTATTACATCTCAAAATTCTCAACCAGTTTTGATTTTTAAATAAGTTTACTCGTTAAAAGAACACACATGAGATGAGTTCAAAATTCAGTTGGCCCTTATTTGGTACACTGGTCGGTAAAGTTTTGCCATCCCTCTCCCACTCTCACACTAGAATATATTGCCTGTGATGGGGAAAAAGTGGTTCGAATCCCGGTCGGCTGTACTAAGGTTAGTTGTTCATACATAGTTTTCTACTCTCCCTCCACGTAAATGTGTAACACAACATCTTAGTTCCTTATCCTTACTTCATTTGTGTAAATACGTGGATATCCCTAGCGGGTAGTAAGATGTGGTGTAAAAAATCAACTTAATATAAATTCGAAACATAATCTTGTTTAGGTAGTTGATTATTTGTGCGTTTATTACTTACTTACTATATCGCATTAGGAACTCGCAAGTTCATTGCTGCACTTACTAAAGTAGGCCATTTATCCCTATCTTGAGCTAATTCTACCCAATTCACCTCATACATCTTATCTCTTTCGGGTCAATTTTATTGTTACCCTCCATCTGCATCTATCTCTTCCCAATGGTATCTTATCAATGGGTTTACCATCCAGTGCCCTGAACATACATCTTGTAGTAGTAATTTGCTGTAACTGGTTATTAACTAATTGAATATAGATACATATTTTTCTGATTATTTTTAAAGTTAGAATTCTTTTGAGAAAGATCCTAACTTACTCATATACCATGAATATGGAGAGGTATTTTGCCGTTAGCTTCCTCACGGTAATAATTAAGTAATACGTATCTGGGGGATATAGGCTATACAGACTTGGGCATAATAAGTAATATGCATTTAGGTATCGATGTACTGTATATATATAAATTTATGTCTTAAATAAAATGTGTTTGGGGAACTACTCCTCCCTAGTAATATGGCAAGTAGGGGACATTTTTACTATTCGACTATTTGTTCTTCGGACCTATTGTATTTTTCTGTCCTTTACTCTCTAGATTCCATTTTAGATTCTAAGGACGTGTGTTGTGTAGGGTATTATTATATCTATTGTCTGATGAGACTCTGTGCTTATTTCCTTAATAAAATATATATTTTATAAAATATAGCTTTGTGTGTTAAAGCTATTGATATTTTGGGAACCCTTCCTTTAACTAGGTATTATCCATTAGACTCTAACCAACCCTCTTATGTTTGTTGTCCTTTTCTTATTGTTAGGACGTCATTCTTTTAATATGGTAAAAAAGGGGTACTTCACATGGTATAACGCGTTACTTTGGCATAAGAATGATTGAGGGTTACTGGGAGATCGAGTTTAGAATCATGTTTGGTTGTACCGAGGGTGTTTTTTGCTAAATAGTTTTCAACTCTTCCTCTACACAAATGCGGGTATAGTTCATATAAAATTCTACCTTAATCCTATATATTCAACTAGCCTAATTATTGTATGAATTCTATCCAAATGTTTACTATGACTCGGTGAATATAAATTTAGTATTGATAATGTAATAAAATGTTATCGATATAAATCGATATAAAGTTGGTGTTTACTAAGCTATTCTCACGCCTACATTTCCTGAGAAATAGGTTTTCGTATTTTATACTTTTTCAAATTCAACTTATAACATTCCCAAGAGTTTTCAGATGACAGCTTTGCTTTTACAAAACTTTGTTTTTACATGACTGCCCTCGAATGTGCAGTACATTCTGTTTACTCTGAAAAATAGTCCTACCTTGACAATTACACTGACATTATTTTACAAAATATGTATTTTTTATTGTGTCTTATCAGCCGTACGGAATATAGGCAGTTAATTACACTAAATGGGTAGAGAGATGCTTAAAGTGTAATTTAGAAGACGTGTATTGGCATTTTCTTGGAGGGAGAGAGATAAAACACTTAGTAAAAACCATCCTAAATACACCTATCGGAGATTTGAATCCCGAACTCTCCGTCACCGTTAAATAATATTTGACGAGTTTGAGTCACCTGCATGACCATTAATGCAGTTTATATAAAATTAAAACCAATCACAGTATTTCTGCTTCCTTTCAGGGTGAATATAGAGCGCAAACTATTGATGTATCTGGTTTAACAGACGTTGTTTACACCACTTATATCGTATATGTCACGTGATGTTCTGGTTCCTCTTGCTCGTATACTCTCTTACAATACTCAAGATTTCTTTCACCTTCTCTTGTATTTTCAGATAAACCAACATCTGCACAGTTTTCGAACAAGTTTGTGTTACTAGTATAAACTTTTAACAACAAAAGCTTTAATTAGAGTGCTTATTAAAAAGAGTTTAACGATAGTAAGAATTTTGTTTTATTGAAATTTGAATTAAAAATAAAACAGTGAGAAATTAATCAGAAAGTTTTTGTGAATAAGTCAATATTTACTTTGAGTTGTGGAAACTTATAATCACGTGCACTCGTATTATACATTCTATTTGCTAGTGTTTAAATTATAATTATTATTATTATTTATCACCGCGTCTTGCTAACCGTTCGGGTTATACGCTATAAGTACTAATTACTCTAATGGATTAGGAGTTGGGAAGGTTGAATTAGAGGAAGTGAACTCGCATTTGCGTGGAGGTAGAGTGGAAAACCATTTAGGAACCCCCCCCCCCCAGTTCACCCGACCGAAATTCAAACCTCGATTTCTCCGTCCTCAGCAGTCGAGCTCAACACGACTAGCGCGTTAGCCAACTCCGCCACTGAGGCGAGTTGCTAGTGTTTAAAGAACTTATCTGAAGTTAAGTGATTAGAGTCGTTGACCGAAACCTTATGAAGCTCAATGGCTAGCGTGAGTTGGTCTAAGAAAGATATACAGTAAATAATTTGTGTAAATAATTATCATGCTATCTACAGTAGCTTCATGGCTTCTTTGGTGCTGACTGACAGCTCACAGCTGACAGCTAGAAGCTTTGAAATGTTACCAGACCAAATTATGAATCCCTACGCCGAACCATATGATCTGAAAAAACATGTGTTTAGCAGTTGTCACTTTTGACGGTCAAAATTTAGGTATATACCTAAATGTTGACTGTTATAAATCAGCTCTGAGCTGTCAGTCAGCACCAAAGAAGCCATGGGGCTACTATAGTTACTAGATGTAAGGGCACTAGACCTGAGTGTGTAGGCCTACTGTCTTAGTTTGTTAGTTTCATCTCGTTTGTTGATATCGAGTGTTAGTTAAAACAAAATTCCATTGCGTAAGCCCGTAATCAAGCCATACTGACAGAGCGGATGCCATCTGTTGGCGAAGATAACCTCTATTCGTGTAAATTTGTATTATCATGTGGTCAGCACAATGAAATATCCGGCCATTAATCTCAATTTTATAGACCGGGGCTGCTACTTTTTCATTAGTTAGTTTGAAAATTTCAAATAAAAATACCCAATTAAAGACAATTATCACGTTAGTGTTCATTTTATATTTGAGGACACGAGGACTAAGCAACACACTACTCTAGTCTGGTTTTCCGGGTGATGGGGATGTCTTTTTTTTTTTAGCACCGTGTCTTACTACACGTTTGGGTTAGACGCTTATGTACTAATTACGCTAATAGCTTTAAGGATTAGGTAGGTTATATTAAAAGGAAGTGTGCCCGCATTTACGTGGAGGTAAAATGTAAAACCATTTTGGAATAGCTACTCTCAGTACACCCGTTCGAGATTTGAACCTCTATCTCCCCGTCATTGGCAGTCTATTATACTGCGAGAGTCGCGCGTTAGGCCATGCGGCCAAAGAAGTGGTTTAGGATAGGGAGGTTGATGCCCGAATATAAGCTGGGTGTATTTATGATAAGTTTAGCCTGAATACTTTACCACTCTTTCTTCATGAAAATTTGGATGAATTTCCCATAAATCTAATCTACCTCATCCCTTTCCCGCTGATTGCATGCTTACCGGAAGGGTAGTAATACAAGGAGAATATATATATATAAACTGATGTTATCTACTGACGATTTAATGTAATGTACATCTTTTAGTCGTCAGCTCTTAATGTAATACTAAAAAAATCTTATTACTAATTAGTATGTCTTTTATTAGTTAATTTTTACTTTAGTTTTTCCTGATATTGATTTTCTTCCTCAAACAACCGGCGAGTTTTTACTCTTATCTTTGTGTTTCTTTTGTTTGACTCTCATTAATGCCATCATAATTAAAAAGAGCTATTAAGTTATTCAGAAAAGCGAAACAAAAACGCTTCCCCCTCCATCCCTTTTAGGGTAAAAAGCTTTTAAATAAAAAAATTCCTTTGCCACAAATTAAAGATGGGCTTGGCTACGACTCGGGCACTCATCGTACAAAGCCATCATTCCAGTTTATTTTGATTTTCAGATGAAGGAGGGGTTGAGTTTAAGATCCCAATCGGTTTGTAGGCTTACCGAGTTATTTTTTTTACAATACAGTTTGCACTTTCCTCTATCGTAAATGTGGTTATACTTAATATCAGATTATATCTCTGGGCTGATTCATATCCAGTTCCCCTTCATCGGGAGGTGATGTGGAATGTGTCATCAAACTCGTATGGTTTGATTTTCCAGTGACGGGGAGGTCGGAGTTCGAATCTCGATCAGGTGGATTTAGAGGTTTTATTTCCTAAATAGTTCTCCGCTTTCCTTTTATGCAAATACGGTTTCATTTTTATAAAGTCCTAACGTCATAATCCTCAACTAAATGGTTTACATATTAAACAGATAATATGTACTGATGGTAAGATTCGATGAATAGAGATTCAGTTCCGCAGAGATTCACTCTAATCCTACCTCCATAGATTTAATAGTTTGAGTCATTTGTAGTCAAATACAAACTTAAAAATAATATATTATTGAATTTTAAAATGTTCCCTTGACAAAGTTTACACATTATTGTTTTATAAAGTAATAATAATAATAATAATTTCAATTAAATTTCAATTTCCTTTATTATAGTGCTGGCCAACAGACGTATTACCTATAACAGGCCAGCACTGAAAAGTACGCAAGTACAATACATTACAAATACATATAATTACACGAAAAAACAAGATAAATAATAATAGCTAAACAATTATATATATATATTGATAATTAGTTGTGAAAAAATAATAAATCTTAATTATAATAATAAAACATAGCAATAATAACAAATAACTAAAGAGTAGTAAGGCATATAATATATTTTAAAAGTAGTAACAATATGCAAATAATAATAAAGATAGTAATAACATATTGGATTTGAAAAAAATTGATTTTTTTGTACAATATCTACTAACTTGGTTTTAAATGTTCCCTAACACAATTTTTATTGTGTTTTGTTTCATAGAGTATAGTAATAATAACAATAGTTGTAATAAACTTGGTTTTAAAATGTTTTCTTGACAACACTTTTGACATTATTTTATTTCAAAGCGTAACATGATATTAGTATTAAATAGAGTTTTAAAATATTCCTTTGACAAATCTTTTGTATTAACTGGTTTCATAACGTGGTAAAATAAATCACAATATTTTTATCTTGGTTTTGAGGTCAACGCTATCCCTCATAATATTACACATTTCGTTTGTTCGTTAATGGCCTATTTTTAATCCAACTCGTAAACTGTTCATTTATTTCTCTCGCTGCTTCTTTTGACATCACAAAACAAAAACTTGTAAAAAAAACTCGTTTTCAACCACTTTTAACGCATCCACTGATCCCCTGATGTTTATGTGACCTAGTAGCACAGAATAAAACAAAACCACCGAGCGCTTCGAGCGGATACCGCCGAAACTACTAGTGTCCAGAACGACAAGCGATACAGCGTGTTTACATTGGAAATATGTTTATGTCCGTTTGAACAGTTCGAGTTGATGGCAAACAGAATAATATTTCCAGAGTTGGCCACGTGGTATTCAGAGCCGCGGCTTGGGATATTGGAAGAGGAGCCAATAAACTTGCTTTATCGCTTAAGCTTTTGCAAATATTGTTTTAGTCGGACGCTACTCTGCGAGTACAATGCTTAAGTGGCTGTTTAGGATAATTGGTATTGGGTCATATTCGAACATATTCGCGAACTATGGTGCCGTTTCTATTATTTCGTTCCCTGGTTTTAAATTTCACTTAATCACACAAATTAATCTAAGGTAATTTGGATTACATACATGGTTTTCGCCTTTATGTAATTTTACAAAATGGATTCTTTGATGGTTCAGTAAACATAATTAGTGGAAATTATTTATTTATTTAGCTAACAACTATCTGAGGGCAAATATATTAATTTAATTGCATGTATATTTGTGTAGTAAATCAATGTTGTTATTTATGAAGTAAAATTACAAGAGATGGGTGAAGCAAAGAGAATATCAAAAGCAGAATAGCAGAAGTGAAACGAGCTTTCTTCAAGAAAATAAGACTACTAGTCTCAAATATTGACCTTGAACTGAGAAATAATGGTTTAAAATAGTTGTATGTTTGGAGCACAGTACTCTATAGAATCGAAGCTTGGACGATAGGATATACAGAAATAATTAAAATAGATGCATTCAAAATGTGATGCTACGAAAGGAATCTAAAAATTTGGTTGAATTGATGAAGTACAAAATTATTAGTTTCAAGAATTGATAATGAATGAAAGAAGTTAATGGAAATATCTTATAAAAAGGAGGAAAAGAATTGAGGGGTATATTTTGAAGCATACAAGATTGTTAACTTTGTAATCGAGGGTGCAGGGGAAAAGAAATATTGCTGAGAGGGGACGATATTACATTATGTGAAGCAGATATTTGAGGACGTGGGCTGTAATAAGTATGTAGTAATGAATATATTGGCATAAGATAGTAATAAATGGACGTCAAAACAGCTGGGGAACTGTTGACACGAAACAAAAAATATATAAATACACACACATATCTATCATAATTATATATACACATCATTTTTAACAAACCTAAAACGGATTTTCTAGGAAACGAAAACGGTTCTGGTCCTTCAGTAAATAATAGTTGGGAATTATTTACTAGATAACTGAGATGACCCAATTCTACTGTAAATGTATTGCACCAGCATTCGCCTGGAAGTAGAATAGAATACTTAATGGTGAAAAAATCATCCCGATTGGAGAAAGTTGGGTGTCAAACACCGGTTTCCTGAATCCAACAAGCAAGGCAAAATATGTTCTTGCTTAAATACCTATGCAAATCTGTTTCAAAATAATTTCTTCGTATAAATTAATATAATATTTCCCGCTTCGGCGTGCAAATGGTCTAAGGCGTCACTCTCGTGTTAAGTTGATCTGCTGAGTACTAGGATATTGGGGTTTGAATCTCGGTTGGGTTTCCTTATGGTGGCTTTATCTAAATAGTTCAACCACTTTCCTTCCAGGTAACTGTAGGTTGATTATCTCTAGAATACTTCCTTTCCCATGTCTACTCTATTAAAGTAATTATCATACACGCGTATAATCTGAATAGATAGTAAGACATGGTGATATAATATATATAATTTTCAGAAAAAATTACCTGAAATAAAATAGTCCCTATGACTGGTAAATATGGTATTTAGTTTGTTTCCTTGTGATCTACTGTATTTGATTTTGGTGTTTTATGTTTACTTTAATAACGCACATTTTATATAAGTACACGACTTACGAAATAAATTAACCATCACAACAAACTGTATCTAGATCGATACTAATTAGTACGTGTGTGAGAGTGTATACAAATAGTCAATGTCTTTGTCGTCAGCATCGAAACATTCTGGACCATTCTAGGCTGCATGGCCACTGTGACGGACCCATACAGTTTACTAAGTAGCATTTAATGATTATATTATAGAACTATTATTTGTAAACTATAATTTTAGAACAACAGACTATCAACGTCTTAGACTAAATAAATTAATGGGATGAATTGAGATTGAATATTAAGGGAGCTACACGTCTTGGTCGAAGATAATATTGAAGACCCCGTTGGGAAAAGACAAATTGTTCACATCTGCACAACTGGTTTAAATGAGCCTATAATATTTCTGGACAATCAAACGTGATATTGACTATAACAATTTTGTTAACATAAATTATGTTGAATGATCGTCAACAATAAAGTAATCAATAAACAAAGATAAAGCAAATTACTATTTATAAATTATGAATACTCCGCTCTATTGATTGTAAACTATTGTAGTTTTTGTTTTGTCCGTACAACTATTTATTAGTGGCTAGTCAATGATAATTAAAACAAAAGTCAGTGGGCATTTTTATAAAGGTGTCAGTCACGTCTTGTCTGGTTTACCAATGATGGGAGCTCGAGGATCGAATACCGTTTGGATATTTTGGGGTGATTTTTCCATAGTGTTTTCTCACTCTCCCTCCACACGAGTGTAGCGACACTTCCTCTGAAGCCCTATCTTTCCTCACACTACATTATTAGTGTAAATATTGCTGATATCCTGGATGGGTAATAAGACGTAGTGCACACAAAAAGAGAAAGAGGGTATTTAATTTTGTGAAAACTTTGGTGAAAATGGTAAATACCTTGAACCATTAGTCACAAATCTTTTAAGAGAAATGTTAGTGTTGCATCACATAATCAAATCACATCTCACATAAACAAACCATTCCACCACCCCCAACCCTATCTCCAACCAACTCTAACTGTTAAATATTTAAGTTACCATTCCGTTTACTTTTCATAATTTTCTCGTTGGTTTTAGATTTTTTTTACCTCCTTCCTCGCTTTGCTAAGGTTTTTGTCACCCATTTTGGTAAGGTTTTCACCCTTCCACAAAACTCTAGTAGCGTGTGTGAAATGAAGACTTACGATACGTAAATAGCAATAAAGATCCCTAAAAAAAAGAGCAGCGATAAAAAGAGAAGGAATCTGACGCTCCTTCAAAAAGAAAAAGACTAGTTTTGTTCGAGTTTTTGGAGGATATTAAAGTACTTTTGATCACTGAGCGTGACACTCGCCCACATGAAATTATGTTTAAATTTTATAATATTATTTATATTTTAAGACAGAGACTACTATTTATTTTCATTACACTTTTACGGGGGGGAAATGAACATAAATATAAAGAACCAAATGAGTGTAAATAGGGGTTTATGGTGATTTGAATATATATCGGGTAGGCTATAAGATATATAAAAAATAATTGTATTATCAATTTACGGTGACTTGAGATTTTTTTTATACTTTTCGTCCATGGAGATACTCAAATAAGACTCAGAAGTGACGTGAATAAAACCTTAAATTACCAACTAGTAGATTGCGCGGTACCACTAATGTATTTTAATGACAGGCTGCTCATGGGGGGGCTACTATTTTCTAACTGGTTTACAATACGTCCGTCATTAGTCACTGGAAACGCATCAAGATAGTCTCTGGGCTACCTGAATTACAAACTCAATCATCATGAATGATTTTTTTTTTAAATATTTAGTAATGTGACCTGGTGGTCTAGGTGTAAGGTGTCTAACTTCTATGCTGGGGGTCCGGGGTTCAATCCTTAATCCCGGCACAGATTTATCTGACTGCCAAACCCTTCCTTCACCTCTGTACAAGACGTGTATTAATCACAACTTGTGAATGTGTGGAATTCCAGGCCTCCACCGTGGTTCGGATCCCACGTTAAATTGTAGCTCCTCTATTTCATCTCACAATCACCCTACCATTATACATTAGCGTAAGTGCGTATAACCTGAATGGGTAGTAATACGAAGTGATAATAATAATAATAATAATAATAACAACAACAATTAAATAGTCTTTAAGAGAAAATAATGTGCTTGCATCTACGTGGACGGTACGAAACTGATTTAAATTCCATTACTTTTGCGTAACGTTGTGTGCAGACATAAGTAATAACAAGTTACTGACTTCAATCCCTAACCAGTCCAATCACAGTTGAGTAGCTCCGTGGGTAAAAGGTCTAAGCCGAAAAGTCCCTAAAGACATTATATTACCCGCCCACCTCTACCCCCTAGTAAAGAACATGTTTTTTCACGTTGACAGGTGATCTAGATTGACTTCACCTCTCAAAATGACAAAAACATGCTCTCGAGACTAACGACCATAGCAGACCCATGACCTCAACTATACCTTCCGTTTCACAATATTCAATGTCTGTAAGAATGTCGTTATCCTACAGAGGAATAACACACTGCTATTTATTGTACCATTTATTACATAAATAGTAACCATATCAACAAACGTCTTCCAGGAACGACGTGAATTTAATAGCAACATATAAAATAATTTTCCGTTCAAAATTGACCTCTGACAAACTTCAGTGGCCTCGTGATCTAGCGCACTTCTCTCGCTGTGAAATAGACTGTTGATGACGGGGAGATTGATGTTCGAATCCCGGTCGGATGTACTGAGGCTGGTTTTTCCTTAGTGGCTTTACAGTCTTACGCCACGAAAATGCGGGTACATTTTATTGATATATAGCCTTCCTAATCCTTAAAATCATTAGCTTAATTAGTACTTAAGTGGATAGCCATAATGTTTAGTAAGACGTAGTGCTAAATAAAAAAAAAATTATCTTATAATTTATGTTTAATAGAAATTAGCTCCAAATAACTCTTATTCTATAACGTATATTCTAAAACCACACTCAATTTGTTTAGAAAAACCAATTAGAGTTACCAAGTCTTATAACCCCCTCCCCCCTCCAACTGCATGGCATAATATATGTCCCAACAATCTGCGGCCATCCATTTAAACTTTGTACTCGCTATGGTCACTGGGCAGTAAATACGGAAGAAAACCGCCATATTTAACGACGTTGCTTACTTGGAGACTAATTAGATCAGCGCACCACTTATAAACTACCTTAAATCTAGAACAAACACAACATACAAACACAACATACAAACCCCAGCATTAAATCATCACTGTGTAAAGTGAAACCCACACTTCACCAATGATACATTTTTAGGCCATGCCAGGAAATGAACCAGGGATCCTTTGCTCAGTAGACAAACACGCTACGTCAGACTACGCACAGGTTTCCACGATGGTTACATGTTTCGCGAGTGGTCCCCGTGATAGTTTGTCATTCACAAGGTAATAGTTGACGTGTACTGAATTCAGTAATAGATTATTGACGAAAATATCGCCCATGTGTACAGTAACTTAGGCGAATATCCATTGGGGGGACCTGTGTCATGACTTTTTTCGAATATAATAACGCGCAGAGAGGGAAACACAGAGAATCCATTATCACCTCACCACCTGTTGGAAAATAAATTAAAATTATTATTTTTTATTTAAAAAAGGCGTGGGATAGTGTCGGCAATTTCAACAACACCGCAAGAGACCTGAAAATGAGCCCGGTAAGCGTTATACTCACTCGCCTTTTCTTTGGTCAGCGATGACAGGTAGGTTTGGTTTAAAATACAAGCCGAGTCCTGTCAGGGGGGGCTTTCCATGTTAAGGGTATAGGAGAAGAGGGAGATAATTTATATTACACACATTTTCGAGAATAACTTTTATGTCTCGAACCCCATAAGGATTTTAGCAAATACTTTTTTTTTAAATTAATTTAAATATGACATCATTTTTAACTATAATATAGAGTGCATTAGAAAGGCCTCATTATGGTCCAACTAATGGCAGCACCAACTAAATTTGAGTCAAAATTGGACACTTCCCCTATTTCCCCTCTAACCTTTCATGTGTGATTTTTATTGGGGTTATTACATCCCATACAAACACTAATAAGTGTTAGCTTACTTAAGTTATCTCCATACATCTTTGGCAAATAGATAGATTCGTTAAACCCACTAAATATAAACAAAATAATATGTGTAACTTCGTGATACAGTCCATAGAGTACAAGATGTGTGTATATATATATATATATATATATATATATATATATATATGTGTGTGTGTGTGTGTGTGTGTATAGTAGGATATTGATAGAAATGAACTTTAAAAAAATGTTTTTGCAACATTGATAACCATTTACCAGGTTATTAATGATAACATTTTTTCTTCTTTATATTTTTTTATTCCTTTCTCCTCCTTTGATATTAGCCTTGGTCTTCTATTGATATATTTCGGTGTTATGTAGAGATGTTACACCATCTTTAGTTCTTATTTATAATAAATATGATATTTTGTTGAATTAGTATTCTCAGAAAGTTTGTGAATATTTGGACATGTCAAATATAAAAACTTTTTATGGGATGATAATACCTCGAAATTTTCACAAACTTTCTGATATGTATTTAAAATATCATCTTTATCATAAATAAGTTCTGAAGATGGTGTAACAACTATACACAGCACAGAAATATGTCATAAAATATTAAGGTATCAAATAAGGAGAAGGAAATAAAAATAAATATAAAGAAGAGATAGTTTTATCATTTATTACTCCTTATCGAATAAAATATGAACATTATTAGAAATATGTTTTCAATGTTATTTCATACGTATTTATATTCTATTAGAGGTGACAGTTGAAGATCACATGAATCAACGCTTGGATACATGCAAATTGTTTAAATAGCCTGTTAATTGTAAAAGAAAAAAATCCTCGCTATCGAAATCGATCTAGGAATAATCTAGCCTTGTGTTTGAATGGTTAAAAAGGACAACTTTAAGTTTTAGAAACCCTGGTTCTATTTAAACCGTATTTACATTAATTTAGTATGTGTGGATGCGTTAGTCATTTTTTACAGAGAGACTACTTCCTGAAACGAGATTTGCTTGGCAGTTTTTCTTTAATCTAGGCGTTCAATCAAAGGTTTATCAATGAAATAAATTAACGAGTGGAGCTGTAAAGGATCATTTAGAGGTTATTAGCACCTTTATTAGTGACGAACAAACACTGATAAAAAACATATAATGGACGATCCATATCCATAATCCCAATTAATGGGCACACGCTATAAGGCGTCATTCTCTCAGTAGGTTGAACAAGATTGAGATTAGAATATAGACTTGGTGCACTGAGGCCCTACATGCCAGTTATCACTGTGGTTTTCCCATCCACATTCCATGCTAGTGCTGGTTCAATTGCTATAAAATATCCTTATCATCCTTATCTCATTGACTAAAGCCATGAAGGTGGGGTGGAAAGGGGACGGGAGAAAAGGTCAGTGGCTTGCAGTTTTCATGGCAAAACATATTTTTGGCCAAAATAAATAAAATATTGCTCCTGTACAAATATAGAAATTAATTTTCTCCCCATAGTAACCTCAAAATTTATTGAATATCTATCTGTCAAGGGTGTTCTGGAATTTAATGACAACTTTTTCCTTTCCTTTAAAGAGTTTGTAAGATAATGCCACCATGCTTATGACAGATATTCAGGAACTATTGATATCAACATGTGAAGAGAATTAAACTCTGTGTTTGTAATGAAGCAATATTTGATTAAATTTGGCCAAAAAATAATGTTTTTCCAAAAAAACTGTAAAAATATTTGCAATTAACGCGTCTCCTTCCATTCCACCTTAAATATCCCATGTGTCGAGACATGTGAATTAAATTAACACATCCTGTAAAACAGATAAAAAAAGTTTATATATTTATTATTCGCGTCTTAGGCGCAGCTTTGGACACGTGGATCAAGCTGATCTAATCTGATTTGTAGGTGACGGGAAAGTTGGGGTTCGTATCCCGGATGGGTGTACTGAGGGTGTTCTTTTATTAATGGTTTCCCAATATTTTTTTAAGCGAATGCTTCCTCTAAATTATAACTTTCTCACACTTACCATATGAATTTAATTAAACGAGCTTGGCCCAGAGAGGCAATAAGACCCGAATAAAAACAGATGCAGGCCTATATATATTCGCGTCTTGATTCAATGTTCATAATATATGTTATTGCACTATCAAGAATAAGAAAAAGTCAAAAAACCTCGAGCGTGACTTTCATTCTAATCTCATCCCTACAGCTTTCTACGTCTGCGATCTGATTTCCCTGGTTACCGTCTTCACGTGATAAAGATGCCGATACTGGCAGAGGGTGGAAAACATCTGGAATTGTTTACCCTGATGCGAACACCAGTAAACAACCACCTAAACACGTTTGTTTCCTTTTTGTTTCTGAAATGAAACAGAATAGAATGAAAGGCTATACAAACACGTTTCAACAGTAAAAGTAAAAAATATATAGTCTACTCTGGTTATGTATCTGTCAGGGAAAATAGTCAAGAGAATACTCGGTGAACTAAAAAACATCTGAACACAACAATTTGAGATATATAGGAAATATTCACCAAGTGTAGACATATAAGTATCGACCAACATTGGTTTTATAAAGGCGGCTATTGTAATTTTTTGTGTTCCAGAAGGGTGGATATATTATTAATTATTTTATTTCAGTCCAGGGTGTCGTGCTAGGGGTGAGATTTAAAGAGGTGGGGTTTCACCTCCCCCAATGTTGGGAAAAATCTTGAAAGTTAGGAATTTTGTGGAGAGTCGAGATATTGAGTTGGGAAATTCTAGAATAATTACTCTGTAGGCCCTACCACAATACATTCGAGTATGAAAGTTCTTTTACACAGATTTGTAAAGAAAACTTTAAATTTCTCAAAACTTGCCAACTTCTTAACTCATTAAATATTCTGTGTATTTTGTATAGAAAGTTTGTTTAATCAAGTTAGCTAGTAGTGCAGTTGTCACTGCCACTAGTTTTAGGCCTACTACTACTACTACTACTAGTATTACTACTATATATAAGTAACCTTAAGAAGGTTAAGTAATGTTTTAAATTGATCACCTGATAAATCCTTGAGTTTCTACGAGATGAGAGTTATTAGTTTTCCTACACGCTTTGATGGTGAATGTCAAAACAAATAACACTTGTAAATCCATCATTAACAAATAACTTTAAAAATACACTTGCCTAAAACCTTGATTCAAGGATCAATCGCCTCAAATTTTGAAATTCTTCCCGGGGTTGAACGCCTTGGACCCCCTATTAACTGAGGAATAATCAACACCCCCATTCACCCCTGGTATTCTTAAAGTTGCCCTTGTTACCTGGTCGCCTGGGAATTTTTCTAATTTAAAAAAGCCTTGGGTTGGGAAATTCACTGGTTTCAGCCCCCCTCTACCCTCCAAAATATTTCGTGGGGTGCCCCTGATTTCAGCTCAAAGTCCTGGTAATTTCTGCCGCAAACGTGTTATGGTAATGTAATCAAGCAACAGTCAGAAGGTGACATGGCTGTCTAAGGGTGAGATGCCAGTCTTCTGCTCTAGGGGTCCGGGGTTCAATCCTTGGTCCCGGCCCATATTTATCTGATCACCAAACCTTTCCTTCACCTCTGACAAGACGCGTATCAATCACAACTTGTGAATGTGGGGAATGCCAGGCCTCTACAGTGGTTTGGATCCCACGTTAAACTGTAGGTCCTCCAGTTAATCTCACAATCACCCTAATAATAATAAATAATAATAGTCAGAATCTAACCTACTGCCAACTTTACTAAATGGGTTCAAACTAACCTTTTAAAATAAACAATATTTTATTACTATTTTTCTTAAGATTGAAATTTTAATAAATGCATAAACCTATATATTCTGCATTAAATTTGAATGATTTCTTAATTTTAAATTAAATGTTTTAAAAAGAGGACATATTTTTCTAGGTGGAGAAATTCTCATTTAGCTATGTATATAAATATCCGGTAAGTTCACATAACCTATACTCTTGATGTTTGATAAAAAAAAAAGGTAAACAATAATTGATGAAATAATTATGTAAACAATTTATAAATTAACTACAACACAAACAATGTATAAACTAAAGATTTATAACAAACAATTTATAAAATAATATTTTTACTCGTATATCATTATTTAAGTGTTTTGTGTTGATCTTAGATTTTTGTAACAAGTTTCAAAACTTTAGGTCAGCTAAAAGTTTCTAATATTTTCACAGAAGACTATGAGGGAAAGCCACAAGTTTAGTGGCTCCCTTGTTATATCGAAAACAATAACTATATTTAATTTATCCGCAATGCGTTTGTATAGTAAATATTTCTTTATGGCACCCTTAGTATGAGACGTCTTTATGTCTAGGCATTGTGAACTAATGAAAACTTTAGTAGCGGACATAGATAAACTTAAAAAACTCCTTTCTTGATTACAAATATACTATAAAACATAAAATCCATAGCGTCAGCCCGTAAGTGAGCTATACCGAGCAAGTGGACATCACCTGTTGACGAGGATAGTGCCAACATTTGTGGATAGAGGGTATTATGTGGTCAGAACAACGAGCTCTTCGGTTGTTAATCTCAGTTTATTAGACCGAAGCCTCTACTTTTTCGTTCAAGTAGCTCCTCATTTTATCCTCACGAGGCTGGGTTTACCCCATTCCAAACCCTCTAGTTCACAGAAGAATCGGGTAGCACTGGGGATCGAAACCTGTACCTCTGGATATATAGCCATTATGGCATAGCAAGGGGTTTGAGCAGACCGTTTAAAAATCACTTATATTGAAGGACGTATTACTTCTTGACGTACAAACTCGATAATTAAGTACGTTTTATTTAATATTACAGCACTCATAAATGCAACTGATGATATAAGATTAGCCATGGATAGAAGACAGTTGACGTTGTTGGCACTGTCAGACTTTAGCAAAGCTTTTTACACCATTGGCCACAATATTCTTCTTGCTAAATTACAAATAAACTTTTATTTTCCAGTAAGTTCAGCTCAATGGATGCAGTCATACCTGACCACCAACAATGTGTCATGATAGGTGACGATCAGTCAACATGGCGTTCAGTGACATCCTGAGTTCCACAAGGTTCGCTCCTTTTCTCAATGTTTATAAATGATCTCCCAAGTTGATTGAAACATTCTCAACACCATCTATATACCGACGATTTCCAACTTTATTGCTCATACTCTCTTTCTCATATTGATAGTTCCGTGGATTATATGAATGCTGACTTAAGTGCAACACATACCTGGTCACCACAAAATGGTCTTAATGTCAATCCTAAAATAAATCTCAATCTATTAATATAGGGTCAAAAAGAACACTTTCCAAATTGAATTTCGCATCTGTACGACAAATAAATTTAAATAACAGCCCAATTTCATCTGTGCCGGTTGTTTATAACCTTGGTTTACATATAAATAAAAACCTAACATGGAATAAGCATGTGAAACAAACATGTAAACAAGTGTTCTTTGCCTTACACTCACTTAAGCGCCTGAATATATATACATACCAATGAATATTAAATCCTAGCTTATCCAATCCCTTATCCTTCCGCCTTTAGACTATTGTGATGTAGTGTATAATGACCTGAAAGCTGACCTTGCGGTAAGAATACAAAGACTACAATAACACATTTGTTAGATTTATATTTGACCTCTGGTCACGTGATCATATTTCCCCATACGATAAGAGACTGACTTGGCTATGACTCGAAGAAAGACGAAATCTACACTCGATGACCATCATAAAGAAATTATTGACTTCCAACTCCCCACAATATCTTTCTTCACGTACTCGCTCACTCAACTCTAATAATTATTTCAAAACTAGATCACAAGAAAACTCAACTTTATTCATTCCTCTCCATAATTCCAATCATTGCTCAAATTATTTCACTGTTTCAGCTTCTCGTTCATGGAATACCCTAACCAACGATATCAAGAAATTAGAATTGAATTGTTTCAATCGAAAAGTCGCAAATAATCTGCTTGTGGAAGCTCATTCGTGAGATTGAGAAGTGTGAGACTTAATCACACCTTCTTTTGTGTGTGCGCGTTCTCATATTACGTAATCCTTGTGTATTTTAGCTCTGGTTTTTATACACTTTTGTGTGTTTTTATATAGGTATTATTTTGTTAAACTTCATTTTAATTGTATTGGTAATGTGTAAGAAAAGGTGGTAGCTTTAACTTCGCCATTAAAGTCGATTATTATTATTATTATTATTATTATTATTAAACATCTAACCCTTAAATAGACGTCCGCATCAATGGGTGAAACCATACAGTACAGTGCAAATTTTTTACACAAATAGTTTTATTTATAAAAATATAATATTTAGCACCACGTCTTACTACCCGTTCGGGTTATACGCTTTAAGTACTCTAATTACTCTAATGGATTAGGAATTGGGAAGGTTGAATTAGAGGAAGTGAACCCGCATTTGCGTGGAGGGAGAGTGGAAAACCATTTAGGAAAAACCCCCGCCAGTTCACCCGACCGAGATTCTAACCTCGATCTCCCCGTCCTCAGCAGCCGGGCACAACACGACAAGCGCGTTAGCCAACTACGTCACCGAGGTGGGTTAGTTTTATTTAATGTGACTCAAATTATCACTAGCAATAATAACTTTATTTTACTTGATAAATCGAGAATTTTTTCAAATTTTAAGCTTCAATGATTTTTGTAATTGGCATATTTTAAATAATTTGGATATTTGAAAAGTTACAATAAACAAACTTTAGCGCTGACAATAAAACCATATAATATATTCCCCGTAGTTTATATTAATAATCTAAAAATCTATATTAGTTGATTTCATACTGTGACAGGTAAGAAACCAAGCTCCCAAAGATCTGTATTTGGTCTCCGTATTCACTCAGCCTTTGGTGAGGACTGTATTTATTATGTATTTGTGAAAATGTTTCTAGGATCTGCGCTTTGAGATAACCCCCTTCCCATACCCTAAAACCTCTACCTCATTCCGTCCTCGGTAATAAGATGTAAATAAGAAAATATCACACCAGATCGTAGTTTACATCACTGCACACTGCACCAATTTTACAACGTTCTTCAAAGGGATGAGATACTAGAATCCTCAAACACTAAGTTATATTTGAGGGTTCGAGAGTTTGAGAAAATATTGGAGTCGAGATTAGAAATATAAATATATATTTTAGGTTTTGATTTTGAATTTGTTTTAGAACTCAAATACTGCTTACTGTTGGCTCACCCGCAACATAGTTATGGAACAAACTTAACAACCAAACCCTTGACCATTAATTTAACACTAAATAAGTTGTAGTGTCTAAATAAAAGTAAATATCTGGCTACGAAGAGGTCAATATTCGAATCATGGCTGAAGGTTGAGGGCGTGATTTTTCATATCTGATATACAATCTCCATCTTCCCCCTCACCCTCTCTTTCTCAAAAATATCCGTTTCGTCACCCATTAGCTAACGTAATTAAATAACGAACTAAAAACTGGCTCAGTGCACCTGGCTACGAACTTAGGGGCCCCGGGTTCAATTTCCAGCTGGTACCATAGGGATTTTCCTTAAAGGATAACTATCCCAACGATCACCAAAGTTTGGTTAGCTAGGTTTAGGTTAGGTTTAAAATCACCGCTGATTTCACACCTTCATAATCACTATCTTCCCATCATCTCATCGTGGGTACGATGTGTAGACAACCTCCATAGGTGTACCCTCGGCAAAGTTTTGTGCCACCAGAGTGGCTAAAAGTCTACACGAACAGGCAACTGAACGAGATACTATATATATATATATATATTATCTCGTTCAGTTGCCTGTTCGTGTAGACTTTTAGCCACTCTGGTGGCACAAAACTAAACGAGATACTATATATATATATATATATAAAAATCGGTCAAGATGCTACCCACCAATTAAAAAACTAATTAAATAACAGAATGATACATAAACAATAGAAATATCAATTTTACAACCATTCATCCAGGTGAGCCCGTGTGGAAAGGCGTCACTCGCGTCTTATCTGATCTTTCGAAGGCTGCATGGTTAACAGTTAAAATCTTGGAATGGGGGTACCGAGGTGGATATTCTCCATGCTGGCTTACAGCTCTTATTTTTGACAGATGGGAATACATTTCCTCTAAACTCTACCCTACCACAGTAGTGTAAATATGTGGATAACCCTGTCGGGTTAGTAAGTCGTGGAGACCCGTTTCAGTGGCCAAATGGTCTAAGGCGTCACTCTCGTGTTAGACTGGTCTGCTGAAGACGGGGAGATCGGGACTCGAATTGCAGTCGGATTCACTAAGTTTTCTCCCACTAGATTGTTTCTCACTCTCCTTCCACGCAAATGCAGGTAGATTACATCTAAAATGCTTCCTTCCTCATGATTACCCCATTACAAAAATAATTATATATAGCCTGAAAAGGTAATAAGACGCAATAATAAAAAACAACAACACGCGAAGCACTGTTAAATATCCATTTTCATCCCCCTATGTAAATAATGTTTTAATTTTGTTCGGGTGTAGAGTGTAAAGTAGATTCCTAGCTCCAAAGTTTTTCCAACAGGTCGCATAACGAAGGCAATATCTCCCCTCGCGAGTCTTGCGAGCTGTGCATTGCTCGTTACGGGTGGAAAGTTGTCTCTATGCAAATTATTGGAGGGGGAGGGAGACATCCGTGAAGAAGTTAACGGTTCGTTAAAAGGAAAATAAGGTCAACGAAATCTACTTAATTTTACTCTCAATATCAAACGAGGTAAGAATATTGATTTCATTTTATTTTAAATTAAGTCATTTGATTCCCCGAGATCAAATTTGACTTTATACATCAACTGGTTTCTGCTATTTTTTATATTAAGAATTAGGCTATAAATAAATATTATCATAGTAAACTGTAACTGAAATCAAGTTATATGTCCCAAAGATTTTGAATAGGATATTTTAAAGGGCATGTCTGCCGTTTAGGACCAGAATATAGTTTCATTTTCTTCATATTTATTATTAATATAAATTATTCATATGCTCCAAAAATTTTACAAACACCAAATTACAATAAATTTTGTCTTACCTAACCAGTATATACCACAAATATAGTTCTAAATAAAATCAACAAAAACTATTTTGATTGACTATCACGTACATAATAAGTAAAAGGCAATAAACTACGATCACCTTACCAGTGCGGGCTCGTACTAAAATTAGTGGGGGTGCTGCTTAAGAAAATTTTAGCCTTTGTTTTAAAATTGTGTAAAAGAAAAAAAATTTAAAAAGAAAATTTATTCAGGAACTTGATAAAATCTTAACAAAAAATACTTTTTTACTTACTTTAACTTAAATTGTTACAGTTCAAGATTGATCTATTTATTTAAAAGTGAAATCCATTATTCTTGTTTTAATTTGCGCAAAAAGTTCAATAATTTTCTCCTTGATCTCTGGATGACAATTGAGGAAATTTTTCACCATTGAAAGTACTGCAAGCGCATTTAGTCTTTCCGAATTAATAGTGCTTCTTAAAAATGTTTTTTTTTTTTTTTCAATGTTGAAAAGCAGCGCTCTTCCTCCGATATAGTCATGGGAATTGTCGAGAGGATTTTTATCAGTTTCGTAATTTATCTAAAAAGATCATCTAGATTATTTTCCAAGATAAATTTCAGCAGCTCAACTAATTTGCAATATTCATGAATATCAGTCTTACAATAGAATACTTTTAGTTCAGTTTCAAGCTTTTCTTTGTCAATCATGGGATAAGCTTCAGTGGTCAGTACTATCTCTTTTGTGGGATGTTCATTCTTAAATCTAGTGAAGCAATTCTTGTTGAACAATTTAGCAGCTACTAGGTGTTTATTGGAAGAATATCTGTCCATTATATCAACACATATATAGTCACACACTTCCTTAGCTTCTGCCATGAGTGTCTTTGAAGGATTCTCATAGTACTTTTAATTTCTCAATTCTAAAATAGCAGTTTTGAAATTTGTTATATATTCATTAACTTTAAACACACTAATTCCTCGAGATTGCATTTGGCAGTAAACTATTTCAACGTGAGGCATAACCTGATGAAAAAGATCTAACCAAAACTTGAAATTATCATTATTCAGGGATTTTAAAATTCTTGTTGCTTCTGCAATGGTTCGATCTGCATTCGATGTTGACTGAATTTCAGTAAGGCAATTTTTTAAATGTTGCAAATTTTCATGAACTCTGTTTATGGTTCGTATGTTGAAATTCCACCATGTAGAGGATGGACGTGGAATGTTGACGTCCATATGTTTATTGAGAATGCACACACGTTGTGGTGATCTTGAGAATAATGTTGGAATAGCCAGAATGTTAGAGAAAAAATTCTTGTGTTTCATGTAATACTTGCTGCATTTCTCATTATTAAATTAAGTTGATGTGCATAACAGTGAATGAAATGTGCATTTCTATAAACGGCTTTTATTTTTTCTTGAACTCCTTTTTTGCCTTTCATGACATTTGCACCATAAAATGTCTGAGCTATCAATTTTTTCCCATTTCCTTGAAGGATTATGTCCAATTTTTCAAAAATACGTTTTGATATACCATCTGCAGTTTCATTTTCTGGAATAAGTAATCCCGAAAAACAATCTAATATTTCTCCATCCAATACATACCGTAGAACAAGGGCCATTTGAGTGTGTTCCAAAACATGTGTGGTGCCATCAGCCATATCAGCTATAAAGGAAGCTTTTCTAATGTCCATCCTTATCTCCCCATGGTATATTTGTATCAGGCAGTCAATTATCTCATTCTGAATGGTTTTAGAAACACCTTTAAAGACTGCATTGGTTTCTAAGTGATTCTTCAAATCTGAATCTAGTTTGGATGCAAAATTTACTAATCCTCTAAATACCCCTGGATTTACTGAATCGTCTTTTTCATCATGTCGATGTAAGAGAGTTTCAAAGTTTCCATAAAAGTAAATGCAGTCTATTATTTTGGACAACATTTCACGGTTCTTTTTAACTTTTATATTATGCTCATGGATTGAAAGTCTGTATGCCTCACTAAGTTTCTCCTTAATACTTACGATTCTTAAAAGTGACAGGAAAACAACATTATCAATGTGCTTCTATGACTTCTCATGCATTTCAGTTTTTTCTTTCATTTTGTTTATATTTCTAAAACTATCTTTTGTCCACGGTACATCACCTATAAACAGCAAACACGGGAAGCAAAACAGTGCATTTTTTACTTCACAGCCGCAAAACCAACTTTTCCGTTGGTACGTTTCAGAATTAAAGCTACGAGTATATTTCTTGTTGCTTTTGTCTGGATGAAATATTAGAACATCAGGTGTTGAACGACCTCTTTTCTTAACTGTGACTTGCTCATGGAGCGATAGCTGTGTAAACTTAAGCTGTTGAAGTTCACTTACAGTCACAGAATTTATTTATTGGGGATGCAAGGCCATGGTTAAAGTTTTCTGTTAAATAAAAGAACTGAAAAAAATGAATCAAATGTGAATAGCTGGAAGCAGAATAATAATCTAATTCTACACTCTTCTACACTTTATCACATTCAAGAATATGGTACACGGTTTTTTAGCACAACACACGCGGAGTAAAAAAAAAACTTCCATCCACCATCATGCCAGAGCCGGCACTGCGAGAGAAACAGTGCTCTCTCTACCCGGAAGTACCACCTTTCTCCCCACCCCCTCTTATGTGCGCATGCGCGCAACAGTCAAACACCAAGTCACTGGCACTGTAAGGTGCACAGTTCCATACAAATATGTTTGTATATTTTTAAACTGGGGGATGGCTACTGAAGTACTGACATTAAGTTTAAGGAATATATATTGTATTACAGGAATAAAGAAAGGATTAAAGAAAAAAGGACTCATTATATTAAATTTTATCGATAAAATCAAGTGGAAATAGGGGCTGCTGCAGTTCAGCAGTGCCTATACACGAGCCGCCACTGTACCTTACAGTTATTCACACGTATATTTGTAAGGGTGTCTGGTCCTGGAGATTCACCCTAGAGTTATTCTCACGTGTGTTTGTAGGGGTATCTGGTTGTCGTATAGTCAAAGGGATCCCTCTCGTGATTATTAGGGCTGTTGGTGACTCGGAGGTAAGGGCTCGGATCTCTGCTGGGTTTAATCAGAGCGTTATTTTCCAAGTTGTTTCCTACTTTCGCTTCAGACAAACACCAGAGGACTGACTATACGACTAGTGTTCCTTTCCTCATCTTTCACATTACTCACTTATCTACTATATGGCTTCAGGAACTAAAAAGTTCATTGCAGCGCTTGCAAAAGTACGCCACCTATATATCTCTCTCTTGAGATAGTTCTATCCAATCCACCTCATTACACGCAGTTTATTTCAGGTACATTATAATGCTATCCTCCCATCTGTGTCTAGTTCTTCCCCATGGTTTCTTTCCATTGGTTTGCCAGTAAGTACCATAAAAAAGTTTCTAGATTCTCCCACTCGTGGTTCAAATAGAAATCTTTTCTATATAGAGGAAATAAATGTTTGTACCTTATTCATGATTCAAAACACCAAAAAATTACTCAATAGAAGTTTCTTATGAGATGCTATTTAGTTGTTCAACAACATAATTATGTTAAAGAAAGTTTTCAAATTATATACAATTATCGTTAAGTTTATATATATAGTCTCCGCAACACAAATAATGAATGGGCCAATTAATAATGTTCCCAAACATCATTTTAAAAGTCCAGGATTTTTTCTTATCTTTTTAATATATACGAAAAATATTGTGGGTGGCCTTTCCCTTTTTCATAGTAAACATAGAAATTTGACATTAACCCTAAATTTAAATTATACTTGAATAAATAAAATAACAAAACATGTGTGTATTTATACATAACATTTCCATATACTTTTTTATGATTTTTATGAAAAATATGAGTAAAGAAATAAAAATATCTTTTCTTGTAAGTAGGTTATGAAATAAAGACAGTTTTTACAGAGTATTTTGCGCAAATTGTTTATATTATCTTTAATATATTGTGTGTTAACATTTTACTCACATTTTAAATATTATATTATTTTTATTTAACCTATTTTAAGACAACCTTTGGCAGACATACAAAAAGGTTGTATTTTTTATTTACCAAAACAACAGCCCATTCTTCCACTCTTATTATTTTAATGTAAGAAAATTGAATCTTCAAACTCCAAGCAACAGTAATACATAAGAAAAATCAGTTGGTATACACAAAGTGATGTTTATTTACGTAGCCTGACAATATGATATTCCCATGATAATGTATTTTACGACTCAAACATCTTTAAAATAACACTAAAAAGACACGATCGCACTTTGAAGAAATTGAGCAGGAACATAATAACATAATATTTGTTCTCATCTCGACTCTTATATAACCAGAATTGTGTAGTACATTCAAGAGATATCCATCCTTTAAAAGCTTTTGTTTCCCCACCCACACACAAAATAAATAATTCTTCCATTTGGGGGAAGAAAGAGGTGAATCATTTTAAAAGTAGATTGTCTATTTCGTGAAGAAAAAAAAATTCTCGAGTTATTTTGATAACATTCTCCCATTTTGTCAAAATAAACTATAGTCGTAAAATCTACAATTTTTTACGTTGATAGTCCTATAAAATCAACATAGTATACCTTCCAACCACTTTCGCCCGTACGTGTAGTTTTATAGACAGAGAGAGAGAGAGAGAGAGAGAGGAAAGTGTATGGACCGCACATGAAAGGAACCGTTAGCAAACTCTTCACTGCTGTTTGTTTTATATTTTATGGTGATTCTTTATTAGGTTCTCCTTCTTTACGTACATACGTAGGAATATTTGATCATCGATCTTGTTCACAGACGTTCGTAGGTATTCCACGTTTATACTTCATATTACAGCCATAGAACCACGACCTAATTCATTGGGAAAATTCAGCACGTTTGATAATATTATTATAACGAGTCATGTATAGTCTGGGTTTTACTAACCGTTCAAGCTCTCTAAGTATCTATACTATTAGAATTTAGATGACGTAATTAGAATTTAGAAGAGTGGAGGTAAAGGGAATGTATAATTCTTTTAAAACATCCTCAGTTCATCTGGATGGGGTTCGAAACACATTCAAGTATAATTTAAGACTGACGCGGGTGAATCCCTTATACAGTCTTAATCTTTATCACCCCGTAAATTTCAAAGTTTATTCCAACTTTTTACCTAAAACTACTAATAAGACCATGTAAAGGTTTGAAAAAATGTGTAATGTTTAGTATAGAATTAAAAAGAAATATTTTGGAAACATATTAAAATACAAACAACTAAAACATAATTTTACCCATTTAAAATATAGAGGTTTAATTCAGTTTAAAATTACCACTTTTTCAAACCCATTGTCTTGTCAATCATTTTAAATTTAATCAAGTGTAATTCAATAAAATTCAATTTATATGTGCTCTACATTGTACACCACTCATTTTATCTTTTTTCAATATACTGTATTTAAAATCTGAATTAAATTTTCTTGATTTAATTTATACATAGCGATAAAAGTTAATAAGGATAATTTTAAGGGAGTGCACTAGAATCTGCATTGAAAGAGTAAAGAGAACCATTAAAATAAAAATAAAACCTTTCCATCAAGTTGAAGCTAAGCCTTACACATCCACTAGAGTGTAGAGAGTAAAAAATTACTAAACCTTTCGTGAGGTGATTAAGTTACTCCTACCAGGGAAAATTTTAAAGAAGTGTGCCAACAGTCTTCTTGAAGGAAGAGGGGAAAAATGCATTTCAATTTTCGTAGGAAGAATCTTTTAGAAAATACCAATATATTTTGTGGTCCCAAATTGATGACATTTTACTATTCTATTAGTATTGTTTTATAGGTAATTATACTATTTAACAAAAGAGACAGCAGCAAATAACAAGAACTGACGTATGAATACATGAAAGTTAATCTAGTAACATTTATAGTTGTAAAATAAAGTCCCTGCGATTGAGAGTTGGGACTTTATAGTGCTTAAAGCAGAGAATATAATTGGATGAGGATGTAAGATTGGAAGATAAGTGAATAAGCATTCATTTGCAGAGAAGAGAACCCTGTTTATTTTTATCCCCGTGACTTACTACCTGTTCAGGTTATACGCACATAATATTATTACTGGTCATACCATTTAGGTATAAAAAAACCAGAGTAGACACGACTGGGGTTAAAACTCCAACCTCCCTATCATAAGCAATCCAGTCTAACACGATAATGACGCCTTAGACCATATATGATGTAATGTATGGAAAATAAAGATATAAAATCCTTGGTTCGAGTCTCAGCAAGGGTCGAAAGTGCATCACTTTATAATTGGATCTAGGTATTTTCATGGAGTGTTAAATCCCCGGTCCTGGGTTTGAAAAAGATGTCTGTGATATAATTAAGTTAATAAAAATATCTATAGCTTCTGTGTTCAATCATCGTTCCCGGCACAGATTTATCTGATTGCCAAACCCTTCTTTCACCTCTGACAATACTTTTATTAATCACAACTTGTGAATGTGTGGAGTGCCAAGCCTACACCGTGGTTCGGATTCCACGTTAAGCTGTAGGTCCTCCATTTCATCTCACAATCACCCTACCATTACACATTAGCGTAAGTACGTATAACCCGAACGGGTAGTAAGATGCAGTGCTAATAATAATAATAATAATATAATATCTTGTACAATATTGTAAATATTAGACTAAACCTATATTTAAAAATGCACTTATAGCATTCTTACACTGCACACTAGAACATATCGCGGGAAACCGGTATAGAGAAGTATGTCTGAAAATGTTACAGATGAGACAAGTATAGAATCGTAGTCTTCACCATAACATTCTACCTGGATAAGGGGGTTATGTCATTTACAACTTAGAACCCAGTTTTTTTAATGTCTCTTATGGGTCAACAAGATATATCTCCTGGGCAAATAGAACTAAGCAACCTATCTCCCTTTGAAATGAACATCTATTTTTATTTTCTCGCTATCGATGTGGTTTTTGCATTCATTTCTGTCTATCTGTCTGTCTGTCTACATAACACGCAGCCCATTAGTGGAAAGATTATCCACTACTTATGTACCTTTGCTCAGGGAAGGCTCAAATGTACTAATTGTGTATACTTTCCGTGGAGGCTCTTACCATGTCCCGATGAAATGAGGCGATGGTGGGAGGGGGTGGCACCAGCGTAAGAAACCCACGCTAGTGTCCACTAAGCATCCACTTAGTCAAGTTCTTGCATATAGCCCTAAAACCTAAATTAGCCCTAATTAACCAAACCTTCGTGACCGTTGGGGTGAATTCCCCATCGGAAAAAATACTCAAGGTACCAGTCGGGAATCAAACCTGGGACCAATAGGCTCGTAGCCAGGTGCAATAACCACTGCATCATGGGACTAGTTAGAAAAATAAGTGATTCACTGATTTATAAGATTAGATACAATCTGATTCTTTGCTCTCCTGAAAAGACGCTGTTTTTGACTTAAGCCCTTTTTTCCCAAACATCCAATATTATCATCTCATGACTGCACTTGACACATGTTGTAGGCCACCCGCACTCACACACGTCTGACAGTGGACCGCGGCGCGTCAAGCGAGACTTTCAAATGCTGATGACCTTAATATTCTCCCGGAGTTGAATGGGTCCATGCTGTAATGATTGCTAGCGTGTCTCGTAAACAAAATATTACCGACCACGGAACAGCTGGGGGGCGTTACGAGGGAGAGCCAGAGTTGACGTAACTTAAATACAGTCCAATTTTTATAGAAAAAGCATTTTAGAAAAAAAAAATCGGACAATATTAATAACACTGTACTCTTTTCTTAGTAATTAACACCGCGTCTTACTACCCATTTGTGTTATACGCTTAAGTACTAATTATGCTAATGAACTAGAATTGAGAAGGTTGAATATAGAGGAAGTGAACCTGAATTCACGTGGATGGAGAGTGGAAAACCATTTAGAATAAACCTTCCCCAGTTCACCCGAGATAGTTTCGAAATTCGATCTCCCCGTCGTCGGCAGTCTAGCTCAACACGAAACTAGCACTTTAGCTGATTATGCCACCGAGGCGGGTTACTATTTTATTAGTATTATTTTTTGGTATACATAATATATATCAAAATTGACTGCCGGAGATCACATGACCTGTCATGAATACTTTTTCTAGTTATAGAATTAGGCCCTTTCTATAAAATAGGACTATAATCACGTATCTGTACCTTGGTGATTAAGGAGGCCGTTACAGAACACCATGGAGCCTGGTTCAAACATCAATTGCGTTTAGTGATTCTATTAAGCTAAAAGCAATTTATCTTAAATATATTCTGTTTTGCGTCTGACATCTTAGCTCAATCGGTAGCGTGTCCCTATACTGAGCTAAGACTCTCGGGTTCGATTCTTGGCATGAGCGGAACGCTTGTCTTTGGTAAAATATTGGTTTCCCCTTACACAGCGATGAATTAAGTTAGTTTATAAGTCATGCCCTGATATAATCTGTCGGTTAATTAATATTTATTTTAGTTTCCCATTCATACGAAAATTCTCCCTCGAAATTCTACTTTTCTCGCCCCTACCCTAATAGTGTAGATATGTGGATAGCCCGGGTGGGTTGTAAGATGCGTTGGTAAGAAAATACATAATACTGACAATTTTTTGTAGAGAAGTGAACCAAATTTCACAGAGATAATTTTATTTTATAATTTTCAGGAATCAAACCACCAGCTTTGATGACTCCTCAAATGGTGTCAAACTATTGAAGTTCTTTGTTTCGTTTCTATTTTGGGTCAAAAATAGCTTAATACTTTTTTATCAGTGCATCTAACTACCTGTTCAGGTTATACTCACACATGGTAATTAGTTAAATGGGGTAAGGTTGAGGAAGGAAGCGTTTTATAGGTAATCTACCCGAATTGACTTGAAAGTATGGTTAAAAACTATTTATAAAAAAACTCAGTGAAGTCGATCCATATTGGAACCCTGATCTACCTTTCTTAATCAGGTCAGTCTGACATGAAAAAGACGTCTTATACTACTGAAGCGACTAAAAAACTAATAATATTCTTTGGGGTTTTTACAAAATGGTTTTCTACTCTCCCTCCACGCAAATGAAAGTACACTTCCTCTAAGTATTACCTTCCTAATCCCTAAAACCATTAGCGTAATTGATACATAAACGTATAAGCTGAACGGATAGTAAGACGTGGTGTATATATATATATA
>CABFOW010004777.1:27126-51272 GCA_902141385.1 Timema californicum | reverse complement strand
TTGGATATTACCACCGCCATAAGACGGAACGGCTAGCGAGTACTCTTCTAGGAACGCAGAAACGCATCGAGGTTACTCTACCTCCGTCTAGTTACCCCTTCCCCCTATTCTTTGTTGTGTGTTAACCTCTGTTTTCACTACCCACCTTCCTCCTTTTCGAGCCCGAATATGAGCGTATATAATGATGTAACTCTGATTGATAAGTCACTCTTGACTGGATACTGTCTCTGGACACATTTAGGTATCCAAGATATTATAAAAGGTACATAAATTCAATTTCGGCTGTTGTATTGCAAATTTCTTTTTCGGCAAATTAATAGAACACACAATTTATGGATTACGTAATACTTTAGTCTTTTTTTATACATTATGGCTTATAATCCTCATATTTATTTTAGTTTTGATTAACTAGAAATCCCCTTTTGGGTTTACATGTCGCTATGTTTGTCAATATAAACAAGATGACGTATCGTTCGAAATTCGATTATGGGTTAATACTCATCTGGTGCATGACGCCATATTGTTTGTAGTAATTCTTAGGTTGTCAAGGTTACTATGATATCAACTTATAGCCCGTCAGGCCTGGAAACTTGTCTTGTAAATTTGGTAATATTTATGCCTATAGATAAATGTTTTGGAAATATCTTTTCAATAAGAATAGCAAGTTCTTATATTTTCAATTTGTAAGGGTTATAAATCTCTCGAGTAACTAATTGTTAACTATGGATATTCTTATGGATATTCTCCCGTAACTATGGACTTTGTTGTTATATATATATATAGTTATATTGTTCATGTTTAATATCTATTCATTTATATCAATAAATAATCTATTTATATGCTATTTCTTAACACTTCACGTTCATACTTGAAATCCCACACAGATAGTCGAGGAACCTACTAATATTTAAAATAATTAAATATTTGAGGAGTGGGTTCGGGGAAACAGAAGACAAATAAATGGGCCAATGTATGGTCTATTTAGCTTGTGATTATCCTATCGGCTCCTCTGCAAATATTGTCTCTTTACCTTTTGGATTTTTAAAAATATATTATTGTTGTGCACCAGCCTTTATTCAGCTGCGAATAAGAGCGGTGTTACATAGGGATCTTGGTTTGTGGATATATATTTTAGAATAACAATTCCTTGTTATTATATATATATATATATATAAAATTACTTCATTGTTTGTTTTCTTACTTCACTATATTGAAGGAAAAAAAACCCGGTAAAATGTTGAGTATTATATTTTTTATTAGTTTTTTCTAATATGAATATAGCATAAAAGAAACTCGTCAAAGTTGTTCAACTGTTTGGAGAAAGTTTACTCTTGTTTCGCCACTGACGCTAACCAGACACGTTATTGTTGATGGGTTTCCTAGGAGTGGCAGCCTCGTTCCGAGCTTTGTCAAAAGTTTTGACTTTATTATCAGAAATAAATATATAGTACTTATATATATTTATTTAGTAACATTAACAAATTTTTTTTATTCACAACCTTACTCACTCATGTCCCATTACTCCAATAGTAATTAAATTCGAATTACTCGGATTGATAATAAGTCGTGGCAAAAAGAGAAAAAAATCATATTGGTATACCATTAATAAAACATTATATATATATATATATATATGTGTGTGTGTGTGTATTATATAAATAAAACCGTTTACTTTTCAAATATTATACAAGGAGTTTGTTGGAAGGATGGATATTCAAACTCAGATATTATGTAAATAGTAACATTTCTGATTCCAACAAATGTTATCACTTACACACCAGGTCCTTTTATAACTCTCTATCTATACTTTATTAATTAGGTAGTTAAAATATTGTATTAATAACCTGGGCGAAGATAAAAGCCCTATGGTAATTAGTAAAGTTTCACATACACAGGTTATCGCACGGTCTAATGTGTTACTCCCGTGTTAAGACTGGATTGACGGGGATGAGGGGATATGAGTTCGAACCCCGATAAGGTGTACTGAGAGGGTTTTTACTTAATGGTTTCCCACACTCCATATACGCATATAAGGAGATATTTTCTCTACAAAATATCTAATTTATTTATCTCTATTTTCTTACTTAGCCCGTTCGGGTTATACTCTTAAGTAATAACTACACTAATGGACTAAGCATTTGGAAGGTTGAATATAGAGGAGGGGAATCCGCATTTTCGTGGAGGGAGAGTGGAAAACCATTTAGAAAAAACCACCCCCAGGTCACCTTAGCGAGATTCGAACCTCAATCTACCCGTCCTCGGAAGTATAGCTCAACACGAAACTAGCGCGTTAGATAACTAGGCCCCAGAGGTGTGTTTTATCCCGATTGCATTAGCGTAATTAGTGTATGAGTGTAGCCCGAGTGGATACTGAGACGCGTTGGATAAATAAATGAAATAACATTTAAGTTCAAGGGATACTCACGTACAAAACTTCAAGGGTCTTATGAAGTTTAGAAATACACACTTTTTTTTTACCATCGATTCTTAACACCCATTTATGTTATATACTTATTTGAATTAAGCTAATGAGGTAGGGATGAGAAAGGTATAATTGAAACGAAATGTTTCCGAATTCACGCGGAGAAAGAGCGAGAAAACATTTGGGTTAAGAGCATCCTCAAATGCACTAGCCTGGGATTCTAGCCCTGACCTCCTAATATTATTGGACGAGACCGATGCCTTTGCCCACATATACACCGGTAGGAATTATCTAAATCTCACGACTCATTACAGACCACGGGGGTAACAAAAACTCCCAAAAGACCGGGATTCGAATCTAATTTTAACAAATGGAGTTGAACGTACCGTTTTAAGAACAGTTATTCAAGAATCATGCCCAGAGCTGAGGCCAAGTTGAACAAACTATGAGGTAATTATTAATTATTAATATGCGATTAATATTTTTACACCGTGTTTGCACATATTTTGTTGTTAGAAAAAAAAATAAACAATTTTTTTTATTTCATTCTAGAACTGCAAATACCTTTGTCTATATTATAAATACAACACTGTGAACATACATATTATGTTCGTCAGATATTCAGAAACAAGTCTTTCCTACCATTTGATCATTGCCTGTATGTGAAATGTAGAAACACAGTGCCAACTTGCCTAATATAAATCACACCTTTCGTTTCCAAACTTTTGCATGTTTGCTACTATTATCACGAGAGAAACAAAAATTCTGTTCTTTAAGATAAACTTTACTTTCACTAGCTTGTATTCTTTCGCACGTGGAGCTTGTTAAAAATGACCTTATCTAAGTGTGAATATATCTAGTAAAAGTCAATAAATATGCTTTATTTTTTTAAAGTATATTAAACTTTCAAAGTTTTATTGGAGTAGTGCACACAAAAACCTTAAAAGGGCACTTCAAAAAAACAAACATTAAAAGTGTTCTAACTCTCACGGATATCTTAGAAACGAGAATGGAACTTTTATCTAAGAATCGATACAAAAAAGAAGCTACAAGTAAGAGGAACTGAAAGGAACACAATAATGACTTCCATAGCCGACACTCCACTTAAGTGCAGCTTGATAAAGAGATAAGAGGCTTTACAACACAATACTTTGAGCTAGATTTCATCCATAGGAACACTTCACGAGGGAGTGTAAATGTGCATCCTAACTTCATGTATATTGTGTTGAAATGGTTGAGTTTTATTTACAGCTAACATTATTTATTAATGCATAGTTAAGATTATATATCTTTATGTATGCCCTATAGTTGAATATTTTTTTTATTATTTTTCTTTGTTTGGAATATACGTATTTTAGGAAAGTTAATGTGGCAGTGATGTGGAAGGAAAAATTTACAATTGTGTTCAAAGTTTTGGCGTACAGAGATCATAGCTAATCGAGCTTGCGTGTACAACGGGTTGCATATGAGCTAGTGCAAGGAACCGCATATGTAATAGTGGCAAGCACTTTCTGTGATGTAGGACCATTAATGATGACCCTCAGAACATATTCGAATTTATAGGTGGACTGGTGTGTGGTTTACTATTAAATTGTGGTTTGTTCTGCTGCTGTGCTCCAAGCTGTGGTGTGTGTAGTGGCGCGCGCCTAACTCATATGCAACCTGTTGTATACGCATGCTTGAATAGTCTTGCTCTCCCAGCACTGTACGCAGAATTTTTAACACAATTTAATGGTATTAGCATAGCTTTACGAATGTAAGATTATAGGGATTTTGTATTACTTTTGGTTTAAAACAAACTATATATGTGGTTTGGCCGTTGAGTTTCCATACACCTTGTTTATACATACATGCCCAATTCCATATTTTTCTTCCTACCTAGGCTACATGCCATTATGTAAAATGTAGGGTAACGAAAATATATAGTTAGGATGCGTTGTTTGTTTTAACCAACACTTAGTTTATTTTTTACATTCTTGAATTAATTTTATAAACTTATGCTAAGCAAAACTTCGTAATATGGAAGTGTGTATAGGAGTTATGCTTTTAAAGTTTGCTCAACACATTCAAAGACGCTTTGTTCAAATCCTGGCAAGATTGAAGTTTCTTATTGCAAACAAGCAAATTGGAAGTGATATGAAGTTTCTAATTATGTTCTCACGTAGTAGTAACAATTTTCTTGTGTTAAGCACCATACTTACTTACTCTACAGCACAATACACTAGAAATTTAATCCACACGTTTAGAAAATACGCCACCTATCTCTATACTGAAGTAATTCTACTCAGTCCACCTCATTACACACAATACCTATCTCGAGACAGATATATTCAGTCCACATCATTAAGCCCTATCCCTACATTGAGCCAGTTCTATACAGTCCACCTCATTAAATCCTATCTCTATTTTGGTAACGGGTAAGTCAAGCTTGAATCCCAGCTGGCCTTGGCTAAAATAGTTTTTCTTCCTAAATTTTTTCTCGCCCTCCTTCCACGCAAACACTGGTACAGTTACACTAAATCACACTTTACTCATACCTACCCCGCTAGCATAATTAAAATGTGAAAAATCGTATAGGTAATAAGATGTGGGAAGACGAAAAAAAAAACCCAGAAAATATTTCCACTATGAATAATCTTCTTCCCGTCTTTAGCACGCTAAGGACTGGCTTGAGAGTTACATTACAGTCCGACACCTTAGCTCAACCGGTAGCTTTTCTACCTACTGAGCTAAGAGGTCCCAGGTTTGATTCTCAACATGATCGAGAATTTATCATTGATTAAAATATGAGTTTACTCTTACAAATTGGTAAATTAACAGGTGAGGATTGGATGTTGTGTTTGTCTTAGTCTTAAGTGGGACGCCTTCCCTTGTTCTTGAATGGGGACTCAAAACAAATCTCCCAATATGAAGTTTAATTGACCTTTGTACACATCCCATGAAAATAATAATAATAATGTATAGTCAAAAGCACTAGTGATGTAAAATATATTTACTCGCCACCACCAGCAGTTCTCAAACATTGAACAATGAATTTCCAATAACATATACCTCCCCAACCGTAATTTGGCATAATAGAAACACACAAAAAGAATCTAATTTAGAAATACATGCCTTAACTGGCTGCATTAACGTTGAATATTAAAGCCCATATTAGAGAGCAAACTTGCCGACTCACGGCTTCATATTTAACCAACATAGTATAAACTTTCAAAATTTAACAATTATAAATTATCTTCTCATAAATAACAAGTGATATAATCTTTAAATGTTTAAAATTGGCAGCACAAAAGTATGACGCTGTCAGAATCAATAATGGACCTAAGATGGCGGCACTTCAAAGTATAATCCTATCCATGAATCGGATGAAAGAGAAAGTACATTGGATAAATAAAAGAGTTATCTCAAAATACCACAAAGTAACTTTAAATAAATGGTTTGGCCAAACCGTGCCAAGGTGTATAGATTATCCATGTTTTACAAGCCATTTAAAAGAGACCAGGTACATTTAATAAATGATTGCTTTAAATATAAAATCCTGAACGATAATTTTGAATTATTACAGCCAAATGGAATTTTGAATGTACAGACGTAAATCTATTGCAGGACCAAGGTTTCTCATCTAGTGATCGCAGTGTAACGTGTACCGGCATTACAGAACGATGCCCTTATATACCTGACGAATGAAGCCATGTGTTCTCAAGGCACGGAACCAAAGTAGGGAAGAGGGGTAAGGGAAAGCAACCTTCTGGAACATACTCCAATAACCTACGCTTTTTAAAAGAGCACCCCACAATAGTTCTAATAGTTCCTGAACACAGCCGACGATGCGAATCCAGTTTGCGCATATCATCCGTCTTCTCTTTTCTCGGGTGCGGCACAATACTCGTGGCGAGCAGTGAACCACAGCCGCTCAAGTTAGTTCGATGTTGACAGTGCCATGATGTGTTAGTGGAGTGGAGCCTTGCCGAGACGAGGTCAACTGGAGCCTGAGTGGTGAGCCAAACAATCTCTTTTTCCTTAAGGTGTTGTAACAGGGTTACAATATAGTTAAATCACAATTATTTATTTCACTTCCAAAGATTATTAACAAACTATTTTATTCACATATATACTGTTAACTTATCAAGGTCCTACATTTTTTTAAGTATAGCTATATATTAACGTAATTTATTGGTCATAAAAAATGGCACATCTTGGATCAAACAATCCTTGTATTTAGTAAGAATTTCTGCTCTATTTAATTTTTTCCCCACTTCTTACTACCCATACAATCTATTCAAACATTTATAGTAATAAGCAAAGGATGAGGAAGGTATAATTTAGACAAATATTACCTTCAATTGTGTAGGTATAATTACACCCAACCGAGATTCGAGCTATGACCTTCCCCATCATTAGCAATTTGTTCTATTTAGAGAGTGACGTTTTAGGCCATGCAAACACTAGTGTGGGATTATCCATTTAATTTCATCTAAACCTTTCTCTTCATATTGCATCAAAGCACCCGAAATACACCGTAGTAATTATAACGGGTAGTTCTATGACCAACGGACCTAAACCCCGATTTTAATAGGAAACACAATTTTTACCCCCAACATTCATTGAAAGTAACCATAATTTGGCAATACATAAATATATCTTATTTGATTTATTAATAAAAAAAAGTTGATCTAAAAAGTTATCAAAAGTTTCCAAGTATAATTCCTGATGGATTACTCTATAGTTTATCTTTACATAATTAATTAAACGGACTAATAATGCAAATACAATTGTATTATTTTTTCCGCTATTGTGGCAACATAAGATTACAGTTTTAAAATAACGAGCTTCCTATGAAAATCCGACTGAAGCGCCAGCCATACAAAGTATGTTAAGCATTGTATATCATGTTAAGAATTATGTCACGCTCCTACAGTTACTACAGTCCAACATATATTGTTGGATCTCCCGTAGTTTCTCCTTGTATTTTAAGTTGATTTAATTCCTTGGAAATAAAATAATATATTATATTTATAGAAAATAATCATGTTTCACGTGGTTTAAGAAGTCACACTCGCAATACATGCCAAAACTAAAGGTAAACAATTTATTTACTACGTTCAGCCTAGGTGCAAAGGGAGTACATGAAATAGTAGAGGAAGCAAGACAGAGATGGTATGGGAATGTAATGAGGATGGCGAAGAAAATGTTGAAAATAAAGTAAGTAGGAAAAATACCGCAAGGGAGGGCAAGAAGGATATTAGAGGACCAGATAACATAAAGTGTGGAAGGTAAAGGAGAAGAATGGAGGAGATTAAAGGAGGAATCATGGTGGAAGGATAGTGGAAGATGGCAGTAGTTTACTAAACTGACCCAGCCATAGGCTGGAAACAGTTGATGATGATGTTCGGCATAGCTTCAAAGAATGTCTTTGACCAATTTCGTTTAAATTGGTCCACACATTTGCCAGATATCGCAGAACAGAGAGGTGAAATGCCAAAAGCGTTGAGTCAAAACAATATTTTACTTTGCTAGGTCAGTTATAATTTAAAAAACAACAACATGACCTTGTGAGTCTTTCAACCCTAATCTAGGCAGTAAAATAACAGAATGATGTATTAATGTTATTATTTAAATGATAAGTGTGAATAAAATACATATTTTTACAAATTACAACCTGGAAAGGGTCATAGGCGAGTACGGTCAGACATCCCGGATTTGATTTATGTTACAAGTGCCATGGGAAAAAAACGCCTGGCAACTCTACTTACATAATTGTATTACGGTTTGCAGACTTGGAATTAACGGACGCTACCATTAACGCCGTGATTATTAGTAAACTGGCAATACTACTAACATTACTGTATTGCTGTTTACAGATTTTAAATTAACAGGCGCTACCATTAACGCCGCGAATATAAGTGAACTGGCATTTCTACAAACAATAATGCATTACTGGTTGCATATATATAATTAACAGGGAATTCGACAAATCTCAGGCGTGTCAAACTCGTTTGATCTTAAGGGCCACATTGGATGCTAAAAATACTGAGCGGCCACATTCAAAAACTTATATTTTGTCATTATTTTAAGTAAAAATAATCCCAACCAAATGTTTTATTACTATAAAAAGAAATGAGTAGGCCTCATATATACATAATGTTCGGAAACTCATAACCCAAACTGTGCATATAGTTCGTTTGAACAAAAAGTAATAGAAACTCCGTATACACTTACATCCAGCAAACAATGCTAATACAATTAAGTTGTGTTAAACGTGTCGGCGTACAGCATCAGTAGAGCAAAGCTGTTCAAGCATGCTTGTACAACAGGTTGCATAGGAGCTAGGCGTTCGGCACTGCATACCTTGACATCTTGGAGCACGGCAGCAGAAAATGTCACAATTAATAGTCAACAACACACCAGTCCATCTATAAATGTGAATACGTTTTGAGTGTCATCAATAAAGGTCCTACATCACAGAAAGTTCTTGCCATTACTACATGATGGGCAGTGCCACGCGCCTAACTCATATGCAACTTATTGTACACGCATGCATGACAGCTTTACTTTCCCGGTGATTCAGACCGAGACTTTGAACACAATTTAATGGTATTAGCATATTTTTCTGGATGGGTCTAGGGATTTTGTATTACTTTTGGTCCAAACAAACTGTATGTGAAGTTTGGGATATGAGTTTGTGAACATTATGCTTAACTATAAGACTATCTCTATATTTTTACTAAAAATTTGAAAAATATTACCATATGTGTGTTTTGCCAAAATCTTCGCGTATTTGGTGAAAAAATTCAAACATTTTTGGGAAAGAATTCATGTAAAATTCCCAAACGTCACATTCTAAAATGTGGTATTTCCTCAACGTTTATAAAAAGAAGAATAGGGTCGCATTGCATGACGGTTTATCATAAGGTCCACTGGCCGCACAAAATCACGAGTAGGTCCACGAGTTTGACATGCCTGATCTAAAGAGTAGAGACATAACTAACCACTAGGAAATGATGGGGCATTAATGCACCACAGTTTGAAAGCTTTTTATTAATAGAGTATACTGCTTGAGGTCAACCTTGGGGGTCTTGGGGTAAAGTACTCGCCCCATGACCCGATGCACGTGGGTTCAAACACAGCCCAGTTCAAAGGATTCTCCTAGATAAATTATAATCCGTAGCACAACTTCCTTCGGAGGGGAATTAAATCCGTTGGTCCCATCTCGATTGTGGCATGGGAATTAACTATGAAAGGTATGTGAAAATATCTCTACTGGCAAAACTGTTTAGCCCTTTCGCTCTCATTCATAGACATTCTCATGTGCTAATATAATCAGTTGGTCCAGAAAGTGCTCATTAAATAACTCAAATAAATTAAAATACTGCTTGATGATTATTCTAATATTTGTATGAGTTGGTTTGAAGGTGTTTTGTAACTAGAACCCTTTTTCCAAGTATAATAGAGCTCAATTGTCAAAGAAAGCTGACTACTAGAACTACTTTCACGTATTCAATCAAGTCATGTGATCTGCAGATGTTATTTTGATAGCTAATATAACTACAGTAGCCCCTTGGCTTCTTTGGTGCTGACTGACAGCTCACAGTTGACTTCTGACGGTCAACATTTAGGTATATACCTAAATGTTGACTGTCAGAAGTGACAGCTGCCAAACACGTGTTTTTGCAGATCATATGGCCCGGAGTAGGGATACATAATTTGGTCTGGTAACTTTTCAAAGCTGCCAGTCAGCACCAAAGAAGCCATGGGGCTACTGTACTTATAAAATAAAGATAGTAATGATATAGGAAATGTTTTCATTTTTAAATATTAGATAAGTTTAACCTTTGAAATTTTGTTTGAGCATCTCGTTTTACTACCTATTCGGCCTATCCACATATTTAAATCTAATGGTGTAGCAAGGAGCGATGTATAATTTAGTGTAAAGGTGCTTGCATTTGCTTTGAGGGAGCGAGGGAACAACTTGGGGAGAATCACACCTCTGCATACCTGACCGGGATGAAGGCCCCAACTTCTACATCACTGAAAAACAAGATTAGTCTGGAGTGTCAACTTTGTTCACGTGTCCACCGATACGACTCACTGTTTTGTTAAGATTGTAACAAGAATATACGAATAGGTTATTAATATGGTAATATCTATATTTTTTTATGTATTACCAAATTTGGTCAAATACAATTTTAGAGTACAGGGTAAATAAAGGGAATGATGAATTTTAAATCAAATTGCGTTAGTGCTTCCATATGTTAGAAAATTGAGACACCTTTATAATACAATTTAGGTTATGGTCAAAATAGGTCTCTGTTATATTTAGATTAATAATAAAAAAGTATTTGTTGGGTTCGTTATCACTTTTGAGATATAAAAATCATCCTGGAAAACGTATGTAATGTAACGTCACCCTTTTAATCTTCAAATACTATAATTTATAAATACTCCCAATCGATACATAATTTTCCACCAAATTTTTTAAAATTAATATTTCGATTTTATCTCCTTAGTTTTCCCTTCTATGAATAATTGAAACCTTTGCAACGTTTTTTTTAAACGTACTGTTTTTGTTTGATACAAAACGTGGCTAAATTTTTTTAGAACAAGCTCAAAAATTTCTTAAATATTATCAACATTTTAAAATAGAGTTTTGATTATTTACTCTTTTTTAAACATTGATGACATTTACTGTGTTTACGAAAAAGTAATATTATTTTATTGTTTACATCTACTTCATTCACTTTTATTAAAACGTTAGTGTTTAAAAAATACTGTCAAATATCAATAAACTTTAACATTGCCTCAGGATAATGCCAAAATAAATTCTCTAATTATTTGTAGACGATTAAAAAAAAAGTACATCTAGATAAAAAAACACTTCAATATCCAAAAATAATTTTGTTTCAATGTTATATCCTTAAAACTCTTCAAATAAAACGTAAATACATTAATATGGGGAACACAGTACTATCTTGAGCATGACGTCATAGATAGACAACGTGCTTGACAAGATGCGAAAATTCCTTTATAGGATAAAGCGCTGTCACGGCCTCGACCTAATTAGATGTCGCCCTCCATTAGTTCCTCTTGATTAATCAAACTACTAGGAACATTACTTTGGTAACAGGTGAATCAATAAGGTGACCTTGTCCCTTTAATTTCTCTTTAAACATGGATTTGATTGGAGTTTAACCCTCCGGTTGTTGATTCAAACCGGTTTGATATAAATGTTAATTCACAGAAAATAAGTGAATATTTTGATATTTACATTTCCTGGAAATAAATGTTATTTTATTAAAAATTTTCGGATCTGTGAAAGTGACCACTTGTTTGTCTCTGTCCGTACTTGACTAAATATTGTAACCAATCCCCCCTTAATTTTGATATTACTTCACATCCATTACTGTTTACAGTCCGTGGCCTGGTTCTCTTTTTTATTCAAGCCATATATTTTTCCACTACCGGCTTGCTAGGCCTGTCGTAGCTTCATATGTCTTATAATCTAACTTAAGACTAGGATGGACACAACGTCCGGTCCACCGCCATTAATTTATCAATGTGAAGGGATAAGCCCATATTTTCATCAATGATAAATTTTCGGTTATGCCGGTAATCAAAACCAGAACCTTTAGCTCAGCAGGCAGACATGCTACCAAATGAGCTAAGGTGTCAGACCCTTTATATATATACAAATATACATACACATATATTATGTAAATGCAAATAACATCAACCAATAAACTAACAAAACAAGATAAAACTTTACAAAAAATATAAATTCCTTTTCTCCAAAATACAAACACTTGAGTAAATCAGAAGTATACTAAATTTGTAGTTTTTTTTACCACCATGTCCTAATACCTGTCCAGGCTATACCCATATTTACTAATTACGCTAACTAATTGACGACGAGAAAGGTTGCATTTAAAGGAAGTGTAACCGTATTTGTGTGAAGTGAGAGTGGAAAACATTTAGGGGAAAACCAGCCTCAGTACACACGACTGGGATTCGAACCCTAATCTCCCTGTCATCGGCAGTCTTGTCCAACACGAGAGTGACACCTTAGACCACGCGACCACTGGCGCAGGTCTAAATATGTAAGTAATGGACGTCTTTGATGTCCACCCATATCCTTATTTTTATAGGAACATTGAATTAAACCATCGATATTGATTGAAAGTCATTAAAATTTTGTCTTTTAGATATAATTATTAAATCAAATAAGAAATATTAAGTTTAACTAAAAGCTACCAAAAGCTACCAAAACGTTTCAATAACATACTTTTTAATTTGTTTTACTCTGCCATTGTCACAACATAATTTCCCAGTTTTCAAATAACAGACTGTAGCTCATTAGATAATAATCCCACCCACTTTGGTGGACGCATAGTCTAAGGCGCTACTCTAGCAATAGACTGAACTGCCAAAGATGGGGAGATCAGAGCTAGAGCCTGGTCGTGTGTAATGAGGTTTTTCCCTAATGTAGTTTACACTCTCCCTCTATGCAAATGAAGGCACAATTCCTCAAAATTTAATTGTCCTATTTCCTAGCACGTTAATGTAATAAATAAATAGGTATATAACCTGAATGGAGGGTAAACGCGTTGCAAAAAATAAATAAAAAATAGATAGTAACCACAACATCATCTCGGAACCTCTGGTTTTTAAGTCGGACAATTCGAGAAATAAAAAAAGATTATATTAAATTGTTGACACTACTTTAATAAAATATCATCATACAATTTCAAGATTAGGAATATTAGAGAAAAATAAGTGTTGGTCTTGCACATGAAATTAAATGAAGTATAAAAAAAGTTAATTTGACTTTCTCTTCTAAATGAGTTTCCTGTATTTATAATACTAAAATTCCAAACAATTTCTAGTCTATAGAATATACTGTACCTAGTGGTGGATCCAGGAAAAAATTACAGGACGGGCACCATGATAAAAAAATTATATTTTTACTTTACTGTTCATTCTTCTAAAAAAATAATTCCTCTTTACGGACATTACTTTTTTTAAAATATATATAAAGCTAAGTTACAAACGTTTGTGAGTTGGAAAATATATTTATAGACTCTTCAGGGATTACCGAAATATTTGTAACTATTTTGGTAATGAAAAAATCATCGAGGATTTCTTTCCTGACCCATTTTTGATCTAAGGAAAATAAAATCTATGACGTCAGCCAACAATCAAGCTATTCCGACCAAACGACCGTCATCTGTTGGCGAAAATAGTGCCAACATGTGTGGATAGAGGGTGTCATTTGATCAGCACAACGAACCCTCCGATAGTTACTATCAGTTTTCTAGACCAGGGTCGCTACTTTTTGATTCAAGTAAATTGTCCTCACGAGGCTGAGTTGACCCCGTTCCAGGCCCACTGCTGCACAGAAAATCTGGAAGCTCCGGGGATCAAACCCCCAGACCTCTGGATCTGTAGTCAGGAACTTTGACGACAAAATTGTTGATCTCAAGTAGCTTAGGTTTTAATTTTATTCAACGAACTAAAAGATGGCTTTGCTGTTGAAGTAGTAACTGGTTTCACACAAAGAGTTTTCAACAGGCCCTCAATGTCTGGAAATAATCAGTGAGCTTCCATTAGCATATCGACTTTTTCAGATTTCTGTATCAAGAATTCCCTTCATACTTCAACTCTCCATAAAGTACTTCTACGGGGGGAGGGGGATGGAAAAACATTATTCGTGTGTTTTTGCCGCAGTCAGTAAACTCTTTATCTGTTAGTAACAATAATAATATTTAGCACCGCGTCTTACTACCCGTTCGGGTTATACGCTTTAAGTACTAATTACTCTAATAGGTTAGGAATTGGGAAGGTTTAATCAGAGGAAGTGAACCCGCATTTGCGTGGAGGGAGAGTGGAAAACCATTTAGGAAAAACCACCCCCAGTTCACCCGACCAAGATTCGAACCTCAATCTCCCCGTCTTCAGTAGTAGAGCTCAACATGACAAGCGCGTTAGCCAACTACGCCACCGAGGCGGGTCTGTTAGTAACGATGTTTTTTTTTATAGCTAGATGTAATTTAAACGAATGCTGAATATTTTACGACTGGAGGAGGCACACGCCCCAGTGTTCGTACCTTGACTCCACCATTTACTGTACTTTCCAAACGCTCGTTTATGAACACCACCATTTACTGTACCTTCCAAACGCTCGTTTATGAACACCACCATTTACTGTACCTTCCAAACGCTCGTTTATGAACACCACCATTTACTGTACCTTCCAAACGCTCGTTTATGAACACCACCATTTACTGTACCTTCCAAACGCTCGTTTATGAACACCACCATTTACTGTACCTTCCAAACGCTCGTTTATGAACACCACCATTTACTGTACCTTCCAAACGCTCGTTTATGAACACCACCATTTACTGTACCTTCCAAACGCTCGTTTATGAACACCACCATTTACTGTACCTTCCAAACGCTCGTTTATGAACACCACCATTTACTGTACCTTCCAAACGCTCGTTTATGAACACCACCATTTACTGTACCTTCCAAACGCTCGTTTATGAACACCACCATTTACTGTACCTTCCAAACGCTCGTTTATGAACACCACCATTTACTGTACCTTCCAAACGCTCGTTTATGAACACCACCATTTACTGTACCTTCCAAACGCTCGTTTATGAACACCACCATTTACTGTACCTTCCAAACGCTCGTTTATGAACACCACCAATTACTGTACCTTCCAAACGCTCGTTTATGAACACAAATTTACATTTTCAGTTAAGCCGAAAATATGACTGAATCGTTCCAGAAGATCACCAATAATAAAAAAACAAACCAAGTGGATCAATTTTATTTTCTCTCTGATACTAAACAGCAAACATCCCTTATATTTTAAGCATCTGAAGGTGTAACGCGATGGGGTCTAGTGGTCGGAGTTCCTGGCTACATATACATAGGTCCCGAGTTTGATCCTTGGCCTTTCCAGAATTTATCTATGTAGCAGTGTGTCTGGATAGGGTTCAAAACCAGCCTCACGAGGACAAATGAGGGGCTTCTAAAATAAAGAAGTAGTGGCTCTGATTTATAAAACTGAGAGATTAATCGTTGGAGGGCTCGTTATGCTGACAACGTGACACCCTCCATCCACAAATGTTGGCAATATCATCGCTAACGGTGGTGGCCGCTCGGTCGGTGTAGCTCGCTTGCGGGATTACACCATGGAAAAAACTGTAACACATTCCATTCTATCAGTGGAAATGGAAGAGGAAGGATTTAAAATATTGGAATTAAAAATAAATAAATAGCTTAACACTTCCCTTGATATTGATGGCTTCATATTTGATGAATGTCAATTTTGCTGGCCCCTGTCCATTTTGTCAAATTCAAAGAAAATTAAAGTTAAACAGAATTTCACATTCATGCTTATAGACGGGATTAATATAATTAAATAATTATATTTCTTATTTAAAAAAAGCTACGAAATATTATAATAATTTACAAGGAAAAATAAAACTATTTATACATTTATATTCCTAAAAATATCCCCAACTTGACTAGTAAAGTATCAACCAAACATAAATAATAATCAAATATTCCCGAAATATAAGATGAATATGACCACCGAAGGAGATAATGGATCAAAACACGGTAATAAAACTGAAAATACAATAGTAAATATAAGAAGAAGCTCCAAATAATCGATATTTTCTTCAACCAGAACCAAGGAAGACAAACAAAACGGGTAAGAGGAGTTAATAAACCAAAATATTAGGCTCCTTGATCAAATAACTGTTTACACAAAGTTTGTTTATTTAAAATAAATCAAATATTGGGACTTGAGGGACCGTCACAATATTTAGGCCTAGTAACGTTTATTTTCGAAAGTTTTTCTCAAATGTAAAAATGTATTTATCTTTGTTTACAACAATATAAAAAGAAAAAAATAATACTATAAGATATCAATAAATATTTCCTTCATTTTAACATAGCTTATAAAAATAATTAATTTATAATTATATATTTATTTATCAATTTTATTCAAGATTACCGAGCCAATAGGTGTAAAATACGTGTAAATCCCCCTTAACCATGTACCCCCACTAACCCCACCTCCTACCACCCATATAGAATATTAACATATTTAACACAAATGGTTCAGAGTTGAGGAAGTTTAAATATCGAGTAAATGTAACATCATCTTCGTGGAGGTACAGTGGGAAACCACTTATGGAATACCATCCTCAGAATACCCAGCCGTGATTCGAACCCTGACCTCACCATAACTGAGAAATCACATCAAGGTGAGTGTTGCGTTTAGTCCACGTGCCCACCAATTCTAGTGGCTGTAAAATAGCCAATACAAAGCCTATTGATACAACATATGTGTAGAGCACGCAAGAACTGATAAATCCTGTCAAAAAAATTAATATATTAATGTTTTAATTAATGAGAGGATTTTCAGCACTTTTTTTTAGAACTATATCTTAATGCTTGTTTGGGAGGCCCCTACGCTTTTGTATTAATTATTCTAACAAGTTTAGAGTCTAGGAAGGCTATATTCAGAGGAAGTGTACACCCATCTGCGTGAAGGAAGAGTGTAAAATCGTTTTAGAAAAACCACCCTCAGTAAACCTGACCGAGATTTGAACCTCAATCTCTTCATCATCGGCAATCTAGTCTACTACAAGAGTAGCACCTTACACCATGCGTCCACCAAGGTGGGTTTTATCACGTATTAATTAGCGTAGCTATTAGTGCCGTGCTGCGTCTAATTACAGAGGACTAGGGAAGCTTGTCAGCCATATATCAAATCAGACATCCCTAGACGCTAAACTCCATCACTGCCGCAAGCTCAACGGAAAAAAAGACACTAAAAGCTTTGGTCTATTAGTAATATCAGTGCCTTTGATGAAATAGTTGTCTACCTGGAACGGATTAGAAAGTTATTATTATTATTATTATTATTATTAGCACCGCGTCTTACTACCCGTTCGGGTTATACGCACTTACACTAATGTGTAACGGTATGGTGATTGTGAGATGAAATGGAGGACCGACAGTTTAACGTGGGATCCGAACCACGGTGGAGGCCTGTCATTCCTCACATTCACAAGCTGTGATTAATACACTTCTTGTCAGAGGTGAATGAAGGGTTTGGCAATCAGATGAATCTGTGCCGGGGCTAAGGGAGTAGAAAGTTAAAATAATATATCCGATACTATAGGATTGTATGAGCAAAGAGTATTAGTTACGTTTTAATCGGATTTATGGAGAAATTATTCACGCTCGTTTCTATAAAGTTTGTTTATGTTACTCATTCAAGGGGCGTACCACGGCGGTATTTATTTTGTTTTTGTTTTTATTAGTTTTAAGTTTAACATTAATCGGATTTTGGAGTGGATTTACTGAGAATTTATGTATTGAAGGAGTATTAAAGTTATTTTTAATATGTTCAAGAGTTAAACTGGAATATAACCAACAAAGTAAATTCAGTGTTTATTGACTGACTCGGAAGACGACAAATTCTGGTTGGGTGCACTGGTTACCCAGCATTAAAAAAAACTAACGCATTTAATGTCAAAACCTTTTGTGCTGTGATTAGACAGCTGAGATGGATTTTATTATTATTATAGAATGAATAATTATAAATTGAAAATGTGATAAAATGTAAGGTAGTATGGTAACAATAATTTTATCGTATATTAAATTAGCCACTATTTACTATCTGTACTTTAAATGTTTTAAAAATAAATAATAAGGCATCGATGATAAGTCCATGTAGTTTATGCATACAACTATAATGGTTTTAATAAACAATGTATAAACATTATGGCTTAAAATCTAACTAAAATAAACTTAACTGGTTTAAATTAAAGAATTTTGATAAAAAAAATAAATACCAAATCTTTTACACCAACTTATCAGTAAATTTAAGTCATAAATCTATGGTTAAATAATTTATTTGATTGTAACATAGCGTTAGGTATAGAAATAAATATACTTAAAATTGTAAACTAACGCTATAAATAATAATTTATTGTTTACCTGTATCCTTAATTTAACTAACCTTAAAAAACACATATCTTAAATTCTCCATAAATAGCCATTCTAGTAGTAATTTTACTAAAGATCCAGCACATACACAACATTTCACTATCATTCGATCTAGTTTTCTGGTGACGTAGAGGTTGGGTCTGATCTACAGCTAAGTATAACTGTACTGTAAGTTGAGTTTTTTAAATAAATACTTTATCATTTTATTTACAAACAAATTTACATCTTCTTTATATTATACTGCCTAATTTTCCCATCCTAATATTGTTTACGATTAAATGAATTTAGCCCAGACAGGTAGAAAAAAAAGAAATAAATTTCAAGTATAATAATGACTAATCATTTTACAAATGAAATACTATCTCTTTTTTTAAGGGTGATATTAAACACTAAATAAGTTATTACTTGACTCTTAATTAAAAGTACATTAGGTTTACTATGTTGTGGTTTTGTACCCTATGATATATCTTTTTACACATGAATTAATCAATTAATTTAATATTCCGCGTCTGAGCTACATCACTAGTAACGTACTAGTGGAACTATTTGCCGGTACTAATGTACTGTACAATTTCCCAGAGGACACCCGAATGTACTAATCGCACATCCTTTCCGTGGAGGTTCTTTCCATGTCCCAATGAGATGAGGTGAGGATGTGGAACCAGTGGAAACACTTAAAACTAACCAAAACTTGGTGACTGTTCGGGTAATTCCCTTTAAGAGAAAAATACTCAAGGTATCAGTCGGGAATAAAACCTGGGACCCTTAAGCTCGTAACCAGGTGCACTCACAACCACACCACGGGGTCGGTTATTTCACTAATTATATGATATAGCCCTGTGCTCAATTGTGCACATAATCCAAAGAAAGACCATTAAAATAATAAACATATTACATTATCATAGCCTTGTTTTTATCGAACCACGTTTAACCTTTTGGGCTGATTGCCTTTTAATTTCGTTGTTGGTGAAGGGATGAGTAAGGTAGCGTTGAGAAGAAATGTACCGGAATTTATCGTAGAGAAAGTTGAAAACCATTTATGAAATAACACCACCATTGCACCCGACGGAGATTAAAGCAACTACTTTCCAGTCCCTACATTTATATTGGTCAATTAAGTTTGGTTGAAAGTCATTGTCTCTCTAACAGTCCCAACTTTTAACGGTTGAAGCGTCCAGAAGAATATTATATTCTGACAAAAACTTCTGTTAGTTTCCTCCAAACCAGAATGGTCCAACTTTCTTCATACCAAGGGCCCAAATATATTTAGTAATATCATCAACCTAATAGAAGCCTACACACAACACTTGATAAACAATTATTTTTAATACTAATATAAATAAATAGTATTATTAATTAGTAGAACCTTTCAAATTTTACTCCCCAAAGTAAATTTATTAATTTCTCAAAAATATATTATGAAATATGCGTACCCCCTTCCCCATTATATATATATATATATATATATATATATATATATNCATATAAAAAAAAAAATGAGAAATTTCAAAATAGTGCTTTGGGTATTCGGGGGTATTAATTGATTTGAATATAGAAAAAACCTATTAGGAAAGCTTGACAGTTGGAATTTGGCAGGAAGATTGAGGTACCACTCCAAATAATCTAACAAGTCAAAAATTTGTGATTTAAAAATTTGTAGTGGGTGAAATAGGGAAGGAGGAGTTAAAAATTTACAAAACTAATAGAAAAAAAACTTTTAAGGTTGGTATAAAACCTACATTCGTCAGGAACCTTGGAAGGATGGTAGAGGGAAGAATTTCCTCATATAAACAGAAAAATCTAAAAATGTTAAAATTTCAAAATGGGGCATTTACACTGGTATTTGTATTTATTTTTCTATTATTTTAAAGAAGGCATAATGATTTCACTCATCAAAATAAATCCACCGTCTTCTAATGACATATAGTAACGTATACATGGGAAAAATTTACTTCAATAGTCAATTATATAAAATCTAACTCTATATATCTGGCAATAAAATCTTATCAAACTATCAAAGATTTGGGAGGTAAGGGTACTCGAGTTAAGGACAATATTTTTATTTTTTCTCCAATTTTTAAATCAAATTTACTTTGGGCAAAATAAAATAATGTTTTAGTAGATACATCTCTTTTAATTTTATACACTTAGTAATATCAACAGTTATTGAATATCTGTCATGATCATATTGACATTGCAACGATTACACTTTAACTGTTCTTTTGACTAATTAGTAGAGATAATCAGATTTAATACAACGTACTAATATTAAAAAAAAAAATTTCATTAACATTATATTTCGAAGTAAATATCTTCGTGATGCAATATCCTTATATCTCTCTATAAGAACCACCCAGGCAAAATCTTCTCGAAGGGTAGGGGGGGAGAGACTATGTAAGAATGCATCCCGTTTCTCGAACATTCTAGAAGCCAAGTCACGGAAAATAACCCTGTTGGCAAACAGGGGTGACGACACTAGCGTTTTAGTCACCGAGCAGTCAATATATATATATATATATATAATTAATCAACAAATCTGATTCTGCACCGAAATTATTCCACGTCGGTCACTAGATTGTATAAATCTTTATCCAAATATATTTAATAATCCCAGTCCCCTAATTAGTGAAATAGCAGATCGTGTGCTATCGGATTGCATATTCAACCGGTTCATTATAGCAGTGATGCTGAATAAATAATTAACTAAATTTGCTTAAGTGATTTCAATTATAGCCTAATAATAACTCACATAGACATAACCATTATAATGTCAACACGTAGGAGTGTGGACCAAATTAAACAATGAACTATCCACGCATGTAATTAGTCCATGTCAATACAAATATGTCGCCCTCCACGGGGCATAAACTGTGGACAATAGCACTAGTAGAGTGGTTTCCAACGGGTAGACACGAAACAACATTACAAAATTTGATGAGAAGCATTTTAAGGGAAGATACAATTTTCTCATATACAGAATTTTAAATTATTATTATTATTACCACCGCGTCTTACTAACCGTTCGGGTTGTACGCACTTTACGCTAATGTGTAATGGTAGGGTGATTGTGAGATGAAATGAAGGACCTACAGTTTAACGTGGAATACGAACCACGGTGGAAGCCTGGCATTCCCCACATTCACAAGATGTATTGTCAGAGGTGAAGGGTTTGGTAATCAGATAAATCTATGCCGGGACCGAGGATTGAATCCCGGCCGGCAGCACAGAAGTCTGACACCTTACCCCTAGACCACCAGGTCACTAGCATTTTAAAGATTTCCATGAAAATAATTCAAGTATAATGTGTAGCAAGTTAAAACTAAATGTATTTACTGTGCCCACTCTCAATAAAAGGTTGTACAAAGATTGCAAAAATACTGATGTCATCTAACGTTCCCCTTCCACCCCACCTTAAACTAACTATAAAACAACATGGTTTCTCCCAGGGCTGCATTAAAGGGAGGGGGAGGGGGGGGCGGCCTCAACAAATAAGGGAACCTCACAAATGGTTGTAATAATAAAAAGTAAATCTCTTTTGGCTCTATAGATTGCAGTCATAGTGAGATATTAAAAACATTAATATTATAACTTACTTTATTAATTTTTATATTTTATTTCTGACAAAATATTACTTACTTTTGCTACGTGAGGCAAACAATTAATTCATTCTGTGGCGTTCAAGATTTAGACAACATACCTGGATTGCAGTGAATCTAATGAGTTAATATGGCACTATACCGGGCCCATAGTATAAATCAATGCACCGGGATACGAGCCTAGGAGTCCCGGGTTCGATTTACGGCTGGTACCTAGGGTATTTTTCTCGAAAGTTTAGTTACCCACGGTCCCCAGTGTTTGGTTGGTTAGGTTTAAGTGTTTCTACTGGATCCAAAACTCATATTAACTATCATCAGCATCATCATAAAGACATGGAAAGAGCCTCCACGGAAAGGAATTACAAATTAGTACATTCGGGCGTCCGCTGGGCAACGGTTCATTACATTAGTACTGGATAATATTTCCACTACTGGGCTACGAATGATGTAGCCCATACGGGTGATTATATTATTGATTACTTTTATATGAAATTATAAACAATGCTTCATTAATTGAGTAATCCACACCACCAAAGTAGCCAGACCTGTGTTTACAACCGTAGTGTAAACACAACACTAGAATACGACGTTTTGATATTTTTTTTTCTTAGGGCATTTTCCTAAAGTTTTGGAGAGAACCAAATATTTAATATATTTACTTTTGTTTTAAAGAAATATAATTTATTGTATTTTCAATAATTTCTTATTTAAATAATATCATTACCATTGACATTTTAACAGTTAATTTTGTAATGAAATAAATGGTACTGTGCAGAGACATTTACTAAAAAATCGTACAATTTGTGAAACTAAATAATACACACTGTTTCAGAAACACTCCACTAAATAGTATCAATCAAATAACATACACTGTTACACTGTTAATAAAAGAGATACATTTGAGTCTACCAAAGAACATAAACATTAATTTCATTTTAAAAGATTTGCATGGATATATAAAAGCTTATAGCTCAAAACCTATTGATGTTATGAAAATTTACTTAAAACAAAATTGTTTTATATCACTCCTTTGTGATGATAAGTTATTTCTTATCTCAGATAGTTGTGGAAATATGATGAGTGCTAGACATTTTTGCATAAGTAAAAGTATCCTCAAAGTCATTTTAATGGAAAAAAGAAAACTCCCCTTTTGTTTTTAATGATAAACAGTGTCTAGATACAAAATATAATTAGTATCATTTGAGCGAATTTTGAGATAATCTATTTTGTCTCTTTTTGCTCTTCAGTAAACTATCTCTAACTTTAGGTCTAGATATCTAATTCCAAAAATATCTCGAGCGGACCTTATGAAAACCCTAGATACCAAACCAAGACTTACTTAGCACGATCGGTAAAATAGTTTCAGCTCAAGTCAGAGATATAGACGGTAACACAAAAATAAATGTGTCCGATTCAAGAGGTCATGAAACGTCGACATTTATCAAAATCTCGAGTAAATTTTTTTTACGATCACAATACTTCTCCATTCGAGGAGTCAGAAAGTAAAAAAAATGATAATGTCGGAACGTTGAAATTTTGTTGTTTAGTATTGAGGCTTCTAATTACTTATCGCTCCGGGGTATTAACAGCTCTAAATCCGGGCCCCCTTGCATCTATAAACTTAAATAAACGAAGCGGATACAAACACGCCCCTGGTGACTTCACCAGCTATTAGTGGAAGACCTATTCCTAAAGTTGAAGTTCTGGGTACTAGAAACCCTCACCTTTGTAAAATTAATAGCCCACCTCACGTCCGATCAACCGGAAAATTAGATATAATATTACGCTCAAACCACTAAACGTACCGAATAGCGGTTCCCATAATTTACATTTGAAAATAATTAATATTCTTGGAATAGCTTTGGTGGTCACATGGTCTAAGGCAGTGTGATCAAACTGACATTCCGCAGGCCAAATGCGACCCGAGCTCACTGAAAATGTGGCTTACACAATATTCTGAAGTGAAATCAAAGGGAAACACACGTTGTAAGATGTGTAGTAGCTAATGATTCAAATAAAAATATTTATTAAAAGCTCTTGATTGTATTTTATTCTACATTTATTTACTTAATAAAAGTTGACCTCGG
>CABFOW010004777.1:0-18120 GCA_902141385.1 Timema californicum | reverse complement strand
CACACACACACACACACACACACACACACACACAAATACTCGTGCACATGTGGGACAAACTCACTTGACTTATTTTCAGGAGCCAAAATGGGCAGATTTAGTTCAATGTTAGTTTCCTTCCTTGGATTCCTCCTTTGATACTTGAACCCAAATCCAAGATGTTTCTATTAGTTTATACTTTTTGTATTTCACGTCTTTCTACCCATCCGGGATATCCACATATTTACACTATTGGGAAATATATGAGTGTGTTAGAATTAAGAAAAATATACACACGGGTTTGTTTTAGGGAGAGTGGAAAACAATTTTGTAAAAAAAACTACCTTTGATACACCCTATCGAAATTTGAACCCCTAACTTCCCTCATAGGGAATTCAGTATATTTTTAGATTAGCACCTGTGCCGATATTACGTCATCGGACGCCCAGTGTTTACCACAAACCTCCGCGAGCGCACCTAGCCGAGTCGCGGAGGTAGTCCTCCCGCGGGAAGAAGTAGTTCGGGTGGTTGACGTGAGGATGTAGACTGTGTATGTGAAGCATTATTGTCTCGGGAAGTTAAGAGGGTGACCACCACCCCTCTTGAACTGGTGGAACGGTTTGAGAGAAAATTGTACAGAAAATATTGTAAAGGTGATAAACAGTGCAATCAAAGAATGCTTTACAATACTTTACTTGTACACACCAAAGGACATGTGCTAGCTAATTTGCGTTTTACATTTAGTTATTTCTAATCTTTTCTCAAAGCAAATGCTAATACATTTCCTTAAAATCCTCTCTCTAGTTTTTTTAATCAGATAGCTCAAGTTTTTACTTACCAGAACATCAAAAATAAAGAAAATTTAAAAAGTAATTTGAGGCTAGATGTAATAACAGGAAGTTATCCAAAACATATAAACGCAAGTGTTTTATGAAATAAAATTACAACTCGAACATTTCTGCTATTAAATCCATACAAAACGTTTGTCATTATATTTGAATTAGTTGACCCGCAGCACGGGTACTTGCCCCATACTCTCTATAGCTCTTGTTTTGTACTCAAGTTTATCTTACTCGAGCGGTCTGAAACGTCGATGAAACATTTTTGTATTCCTGAATGAAAAATAGTCGTTTTTGGAATGAGTCTTAGAGTTGGTTTTTTCTTCTTTCCCTTATTTATAGGCCTCGCACTTGTTTCACTCCAAGGTCTCTAAAGGCTGTCCTTCCATCTTCTCCTCCAGGTCTTCCAACTCTCGCTATTTTGACAACTCTGTCTTCTTGCATCCTGTCAATGTGTTGGTTCCATTCTCTCCTACGTGAAGCTATCCATTCAGTGATTGGGTTCATTTGACAAGATTCTCTTACATCCTCATTTCTTTCCCTGTCTAGTAGTGATTTATTAGTGATTTTCCTCGATATTCTTGTCACTGCCACCTCCAGCTGTTATTGGTTACGTTTAGCTTCACTTCGTGTTTCTGTGGCATATGCGACTATTGGTCTTGCCACTGTCATATATTCTTGCTTTTGAATCTTGTCGAACATATTTGCTGTAACTTTACATATTGAGTAATTAAGTCTTAGTGTTTGTTTGCACCTGATATGAATGAGTGGTATCAGTCATTGTTCTTGATTTAGATCACCTCTGATTGTTACATAAAAGAAACCTATAGACTACATGTTACTAAATGGCTAAAAGGGTTTCCATGAATATCACCAAACAACAAAAGGGTTTCACGGTAGCAGCTCAAGCTAGTGCATGCCCGCACTTTAGTAAACCCAAGACCCCTTCAAGTGTCGACCCTACGTAGAGTCCTTGTCAAAATGTTCAAGCAGAAAGGCCCTATTTTCTATGACTACACACCCGCGTCAACTGGGGCAACATCTTGCACGGAAATTTTGGTGTTCAACACTACAACGAAATGTCGAACCAACCGTCCTAGCTGTTCTTAACCTCCGCCAGAAATCTTCACCTTAAGTGGGGATTCCCATCTCCAACAACCCCAAACAGACATCATTTACCTCTACTATTATTATTATTAGCACCGCGTCTTACTATCCGTTTGGGTTATTCACACTTACGCTGATGTGTAATGGTGGGGTGATTGTGAGATGAAATGAAGGACCTACAGTTTAACGTGGGATCCGAACCACGGTGGAGGCCTGGCATTCCCCACATTCACAAGATGTCTTGTCAGAGGTGAAGGAAGGGTTTGGCAATCAGATAAATCTGTGCCGGGACCTGGGATTGAACCCCGGCCGACCTCTACTAGAAACCTCCACTAGAAGTCACAATGGAGTTTCACAAATACCTCCATGGAAGTTCTTAAATATAGCCCACTATAGTTCAAATAGCTAAGTTGGAAAGTTGACTATGTTATGCATTCGATGATATTTTAAAATGATTTAATAATTTAATATACGAGTATATGGGGACGCGAGTAATTTAATATGTCAAGTAATTTAACACACAACTATGTTCTTGTTGAAACTTATACATAAATAGTAGATAGTAAACAAGAAAATGTAAATAATATATAACATATTTAAAGGGTTATTATTGTTATGGTTCTACTTACGTGTTTATTACCTTGTAAATTTTGAAGTGGTGTTACCTAACAAAATAGAGGAGTACACATCAAATAGGTCAGAGTGGGCTAGCACAAAAGGACAAATGGAATATTATATAATTCCAACAAGCTTTTCGCTAGACAAAACCAAAACAAATCTGGATGTTTATAGACTTGAATCCGATCAACTGATTGAATTTGTATTAATTATTATATTCGACAACTACCCGTGACTTGAATCTGATGAACTCCAATACGAATTACATATTAGAGGTATTAACCTAAGGTCTACCACAGAAAAAAAAGTGGTTGCAATTTCTAGAATTAATAGTTCAGGAACAGGATGAGGGAAAAGGGTTGAAACAATAATTTGACGATCGGTATTCAAAAGAATTAGATTATTACGTTAACAGTCATTATAATGTTTCTGTATACAATCGCATAGCAGCTTCATTGTGATTTATTAATAATATTAATAATAATAATAATAATAATAAATATCTGGTTAGGAGGATTGACAAAATTAAAACATATCTTTAGACTGTATGAACTGTACATACTACAGAAAAGTAATGCAGAAAGTTCGAGATGGTCCCGATAATAACATATTTTACTAGTTTGTGTTTGAATTACGGTCAACCTAGTTGGTCTTGGGGTAAAGTGCTCACCTCAGGACCCGATGTTCGTGGGTTCACACCCAGCAGGGGGCCAACAAATTTTTCTTGAGCAATAAAAATCCGTAACACAGCTTCCTTCGGAGGGGAAGAAAGGCCGTAGATCCCATGTTGATTGTGTCATTTAAAATAACCCTGTAAGGTATTTGAAAATACCCTTACCAGAAAAATTGATAGGTCCTTTGGCTCTCGCTCACAGAAATTATCGTTTGCTGACATGAGTTGGTTCAAAAGTGCAAGTTAAATACCTAAGATAAAACATATTTTAACTTAGTTGTCAAAACAACGCTTATTTGGTTTAAAAAGTTTAACTGATGCTTTATAGCTTCTAACAAATTCAGTAACATTAACCCTATTATCGTAGATCCAAGTAAGCGTCTTATTACTACAATTATATTTTATTTAGTTCTTGAATTGCGAGTCAAGCTAATATTACCCACGTGCCATCTTGATCAAAAGCCCTTTGAGTAGGTAGACCTCCTCAAGACCCCCCCACTTGAGTTAAATTAACATGGTTTGGGTTTCTAATAATTCGAGAATACAAAATGGGAAACTTGAAGGGTGGAAGCACTCGAGAAACTAACTAGAGAATATACTTAGGAAAACGCCAGCCAGTAACTGTGTTTACCGCAGAACAGCTCAGATAATTGAAACAAGGTGTGTAACAGAGGCAGAAACCTGTGTTTAATGATGAGTTCATTTATATTCATTCGTTACGACTGTAATATAGTTTCAGTTTTGATGTGTGAAAGATGGAATATCCTAAGATTTAAATTTACTTTATACTTGCTGGCATATTTATTCCGTTAAAACGTATATATAATATATTTCTTACTTATTTGGTAGGGTGCAAAAAATATAAATAATTATGTTAAAACTATGCAAACCAATTAATCGTGGTATGAAGAGAATTATATGCTTTTAAATAAAACACAAAAAGCTCAAATTCTGTGGAAAGTTTATAGCTTTTGATGAGTAAACTTTCTTCTCTCCGGATTATGTTTATATTGACCTTAAATAATAATAAAAACAAACTATAAAGTCGATTGACGCCTAATTCTGTAGTACTTTACTTGTTAGAATGTTTTGAATACATTTTGGCATGATAATCTGCAGCGATCAACTAGTATATTTATACATATTCATAAATTAACTGTTACAAAAAAAGCTATTTGAATCATGTAAAAGTTTAGGTAAACATTCTTTTCCAAACGTTTATTATTTTTCAGGTTTCTGCCTCCACACTTAAGCCGGTCATGTTCTGGATTCATGGAGGATCATTTCAGTCTGGCTCCGGTAGTTCCAAGTTTTACGGACCGGATTATATCGTAGCAGAGGACATTGTACTGGTCACCATTAACTACAGGCTGGGGGTTTTAGGTAAGTTAAGTAGATGCTAAGGATTTTAAGAGCCCATATCATGGACAATTAACAGGGAAATTAGATACATGATTACGTTCCAAACATAAATCGTATAAGGGTGAGTTTTTCTGCGTTATTAAGTTTTACAAAAGCGAGATTAGGAGAGGTTAAATTGATTTTTCGTTTTAAAATAATTATTTTTCAATTTTTACGAATATATATATATATATATATATAAAGAAAAAATGGTAAAAATCATTTGCTGGTCTAAATTCCACTATTTTCTAAAGTAAAATACAGAACACAGCACCACAATAACCCGCTTCGATGGCCGCATGGTCTAATGCACTACCATCACAGTAGATTACTAGACTGCCGATGACTGGGAGTTTGAGGTTTGAATCTCGGTCGGGTGTACTGAGGGTGGTTTTTTCATTCTTCCCCAGCGAAAATGTGGGTACACTTTCTATAAATATAACCTCTTTAATCTCCAAAAACATTAGCATAATTAGTAAATAAGCGTACATCCCGAACGGTTAGTAAAACACGATGCTAAAAAAAGCACCAAGATAAGACTTCTAATTCAAACTACCTTAAAATTATTATGATGAGCAAATCACATAAATTATTTATACAATGAAATACATTTTGTTTAATTTACTACACATGGTATTCTAAACAGTTTTAGAATATTTTCTTAGCTAAATATATATATATTTTTTTCTTAGCTAAATATATATATATTCCAAATTAAAAAAAAGTCTTGTCCAAATTTTGAAATGCTCATACCAAATATTCAAGAACTGTTGAGGTTACAATGTGTGGGAAATTAAAATTAAGGTACCCACTGAAGATATATTTGATTTATTTTGGGCCTAAAAGTTTTTTGATATAAAAATGGTAAAACTACTGAAATTAACTCACGCTTTCTTCTATCCCACCTTGATGATCCTGGACTCAGCCTATACCCCCGCAAAAAATGTATGTGCAGGACTGGGTTACATGACTCTTCTAGATTCTTTTTTACATGGGTAGATATTCCAATTTTGGGACATTTTCCCTGCAGCCACCATTTTCCAAAATGATGGACATGAAAACTTTTTTATTTAAAAGTCACTTGAATGTTAATGAATGTTATTGAAGGATTTCTTCAATGTATAGGATTTATAGCATTCATTGTCTACATGGTAACAACATGTGTCACTCTCATCCAGTAGCTACAGGTGTTTCCACACTTCATCCTACCTCACTTCTGCAGCTTCCCTAACTCTTTTCTTCCCTCTGCCACTCGATGATAATTTCACTCCTGGTTTTTCCCTTTGAAATATAATGCAGTTGATTTTTGTATAAACGTCTGCAACTTTTGGCTTCAGCAGAATTTTCTTGCTGAGACCTTCAGCAATGAATGTAGCATCGGGATCCATCTTCATTCACCTGTAACAAAAAAACTTAGTGTTAAACCATGTTTCCATGGCATATGTGTGAAAAATTACCTAACATCCATGACACAAATGAACACACATTTGAATTTATTTAGCAGAATATAAATGTATGTTGACTCTTAGGTGTACACTTTACTTGCGGGACGGAAAAAGTTCCACCATGTTGGAAAAAGGGCAGAATGTGGCATCAATGGCTACTTTTATAGTAATTTTTTCATTTATTTTCGATTTATTGACCTTGGAAATGTATATTTAGGTAAAAAGATGAGCATCACAAGCGATTTTTAAATAAAAAGTTGACAAATCCACCATTTTATAAAATGGCGGCTGCACTGAACACTGGTCTATAAGTGCCAATTAATACCTTGATTTTATTACGAATGGACATTTGGAGAACCTATAAAAAATACAAACACTATTTACTGTGCAGTCAACATTGATAACATTTTACTTTATTATTAGTGTTATTTGAACACCTCTGTGGTATAGTGGTCAGAACTCCTGGCTACATATCCAGAGGTCTTGGGTTCGATTCCTGGCGCTTCTTACGCGAAACAATGGTTCTAGAACGGAGTAAATCTCAGCACAGTGAGAACAAATGAAGAACTACTTGAATAAAAAAAAACAGCAGCACCAGTTTAGAAAACCGATATTAACAGCTGGAGGATTCGTTGTAATGGCCACATGACACCTTTTATCTGTAAATGTTGGCACTATCTTCGGCAAAACACGGTGGCCGTTCGGTCGGTATAGCTCGCTTGCATGCTGACGTCATGGAGCTATTGGTGTTATTTTATAGGATCTAAAATTACAACCAAAGATCAAATAACTTGACACATGAAATAAAACCTAGTAACATTTTAAACTGTCAGATATTTCAATTAATAAGAAAGTTGGGGTATATATAAACACACTACAGGTCAAAAACTGCAATCTCTTTGGTACGCCCCTCACCTTATATTAGAATAAGATTCTATTGGAATTAATCCCTATTTGAATTTTCTTCAAAAATGGAGTTCTTAAGCAGGCATGTCTAACCCTTCCCCGATTGAAGACCGCATTAGTTCTTGGGTAATTGGTCGGGGACCATACAGGAGATTTATAATATCTATTGCCCAAATATAGTATATTATACAAGTAAGATTATATACTTACGATTCAGGAAACTACATGGAAAAAAGCGAGCACCTAGGCCAGCTACAAGAGCCTAATTTGTTGCTTATTTCTACAATTTGAATTATTTCAATTTGAGCTGGCGGGCCATACATAACATACTCGAGGGCCTCAAGTGGCCCGCATGCCCAGGGTTGGACATATTTGTTCCAGTCACAAGAATCATATTCAACATAAAGAGATGTGCTCTTTTGGTTTTGCCGTGTGTCTCTGTCCATTATTATTTATTTCCCTCCAGGATTCTTGGATGTAGAAGGTTCGGACGTTGTGGCTAACAACGGGCTGAGGGACCAAGTGATGGCCCTGAGGTGGGTCAAAGACAACATCTCCCAGTTCGGAGGGGACCCCCACAATGTCACGATATTCGGCGAGAGTGCAGGAGCCACCAGTGTGCACGCTTTGTTGTTAGCGCCCTCCTCGGAAGGTACTCATTTTATTATTATAGTTAGTATCGTTGCTATTACCAAGCATTTGTTGAAACACACGTTTAAGGGGAAGAATAGGAAACACAAGTTAAGGGCAATTTTGTTTTTTTGCAATTTGTATGGCAAACTTTTTTTTTGGGGTCAAAATAAATAAAATGATTCTCCAGTAGAAACATGGAGTATAAGTTTTTTCATATTGTGATATCAACAGTTGTTGAATATCTGTCAAGAGTGTTCTGGAATTTAATGACAACTTTTTCTCTTCATTTAAAAAGTTTCTCATCTAATGTCGTGATACTCATGAAATATATTCAACAATCATTATTGATACCACCAGGTGAAGAAAATTAATCTCTATGTTTCTTAATGGAGCGATATTTAATTTATTTTGGCCAACATTTAAAAAAATAAAAACTTCGAAAACGTTTCTCTCAATTTGAGTACCCTACACCCCAACCTTAAGTGGACTAAGCAGCAGAGATATTTCCAAATATATTTTAGGCCTATGCTAAATATAAAAAAAATGATTTAAAAGCACACGAGATTTTAAACCCGCCTCGGTGGCGTAGTTAGCTAATGCGCTAGTTTCATGTTGATCTCGACTGCCGAGGACGGGGAGATTGTGGTGAATCTCGCTCAGGTGAATTGGAGGTGATTTTCCTCTAAATAAATTCCCTCTCTCATGCCATGCAAATGCGGGTTCCCTTCTTCTATATTCAACTTTCCCAATTCCTAGCCCATTAGCTTAATTAGAACCTAAGCATATAACCCGAACGGGTAGTAAGACGCGGTGCTAAGTATTATTATTACATTAGTTTAGTGTTTACTGGAATCAACACAACACTATTACCTACAGTATGATTCTATATGTTTATAGACTTGTAAACATATTTTTAAAGTTGAACTTTTTTTCTTTTCTCAAAAGTACAAAATCCATACATTAGTCACTAAGAATATAAATGCTTGGGAAACCTAAGGTAACGGGTATAGGAGCATGCAATAGAATGAATCGAATGATCTAATTTAATAGGAGGGCACAGCAAATTGTATTGCCATTTGTATTTTCCTCTACCCCTGTTTTTTCTCCTACTGCTGGGCAGCTCCATCCAGTATTATTATTATTATTAGCACTGCGTCTTACTACCCGTTCGGGCTATACGCACTTACGCTAATGTGTAATGGTAGGGTTATTGTGAGATGAAATGGAGGACCTACAGTTTAACGTGGAATCCTAACCACGGTGGAGGACTGGCATTCCCCACATTCACAAAATGAATTGTCAGAGGTGGAGGAAGGGTTTGGTAATCAACTAAATCTGTGCCGGGACCGAGGATTGAACACCGGGCCCCAGCACAGAAGTCCGACACCTTACCCCTAGACCGCCAGGTCACCCTCCATCCAGTAAAAAAACCTACTTAGTTTATGTAGTTTATGGATTTCTGCTTGGCTATATTAACGCCTTAAAGTGGCTGCTTAAGTTTATGAGTTATTTCCAATTAGCTTATTGTTGTGCTTAGGTTAAACATTGACAAAACCTTTAATGTTATTAAAATTAACCCCAGTGCCATCGTTATTCCCCAAGGTTTGTTCCACAAGGCCATCGCCCAAAGCGGCACAGTCCTGCTCTGCCAATTAAAATCTACCGTTAGCAATCAAAGGGCCTTCCGTCTAGGTAAGGCTCTAGGCTGCGAGACGAAGGATCCTCAGACGCTGGTCGAGTTCCTCAGGACGGTTCCGGATCAGGAAATCATCTTGGCGCAAGGAAAAGCTCTGAATGACGTGGTATGGCTAGTTTAATGGCTTATACTAAAATTATATATCCTATTTTAATCCTGATTTGGGGTGCCATTTAAATTAGGTTAAGGGTGCCACCTTTATGAGGGTAAAAACATTCCACACTGCTTTATTTACTATAGCAGCTCTGATGCTTCAAGGCCTCAAAAATAATTCTCAACTAGCCTTAATGCATTTATTTAATGATAATACTGCACAGTAGATTTATTTAGCACCGCGTCTTACTACCCGTTCGGATTATACGCTTTAAGTACTAATTACGCTAATGGATTTGGATTTGGGAAGGTTGAATTAGAGGAAGTGAACCCGCTTTTGCGTGGAGGGAGAGTGGAAAACCATTTAGGAAAAGCCACCCCAGTTCACCTGCCCGAGATTCGAACCTCGATCTACTCGTCCTCAGCAGTCGAGCTCAACACGACTAGCGCGTTAGCCAACTTTGCCACAGAGGCGGGTAACTGCACACTAATGTACTTAAACATTATAATGGTGGCAACTAGTTATATATATATCTTTTCTTGTGCCATTATTTTGTGTTGGTATGAACATTAAATAATATATTTAAAAATTGATGGATATTAGGGCCTACCTTAAGTTTTTGGGAAACAGGGTGTGGGCAGTATTTATACCTTAAAGACTCTTTTACACGTTTTCCCATTTTAGTGCAGTTTTAATTTTTAGGCATATATAGTGGTAAACCTTTAGGATATTAAATTGTAAGACTGCTCTTAAAATCTAGGCTATGACTTGAAGGACAGGGCGCATTGGTGGTCTGATTTCACTGACAAAATAAATAGACCTGTCGTAAGACAGAACATATAATAATGCATTCTACACATTTTCAGTATAACCAACTTTGTGTCAACAATCTGGCGCTCTCAGATCACATGTCTTTAACGTTATGACCCGCCTCGGTGGCGTAGTTGGCTAACGCGCTAGTCGTGTTGAGCTCGACTGCTGAGGATGGGGAGATCGAGGTTCGAATCTCGGTCGGGTGAACCGGGGGTGGTTTTTCCTAAATGGTTTTCCACTCTCCTTCCACGCTAATGCGGGTTCACTTCCTCTAATTAAACCTTCCCAATTCCGAATCCATTAGCGTAATTAGTACTTAAAACGTATAACCCGAACGGGTAGTAAGACGCAGTGATAAATATTATTATTATTATTTAAAGTTATGGTCTTTTGTGCTTAACCCTAAATTTGGCCCTGATTATTCAGTATTTATAATGCTATTATATATTGTTAATTTTACGAACCCTCTAAGATGTCCTCATGTATACCCAAGGGTGCGCGTACCCCAGGTTGAATACCACTGTTCTAGAATGCATTTATACTTCCTATGATTAAAGTTTTATTAAAAACTATAGGTGGTCATGTTAATGAATTTGCGTTTCATTCAGCGGGTTTTAAAGATGTAGCCTAACTTTAAAACAAAAACCATAACTTTTTATATAATTCTAAAAAATAGTCCTACAGTGTCACAACATTATTTTTTTATCTCGAAGTAGTTTTTTTTTACTTAAACGTATTTTTAAAAAATAAATCCTCCACAACATAGGCTATTTTGTCTTGGTAACGAAAATGTACTGCAGGACTCTTCCTGCCAGGATATAGGTTAAAAAAAGTCTGGGGTTGCATATATCTATCTAGAATAGTAAGCAATAAAAATAAATTCTAAAATAAGTTTAACGTTCAAATAGTACAGTGACTGTAAACTCGTCAGAGGAAGCGGGCAAGTTTTACCAGTAAATAAACTTGAGGCCTCACAGGGTAAATTTACCATTCTCTTCCTTTTCTTTTTATTTCATAGATTAGTATCCAAGTGTGTTAGTGCTTAGACTGCTTAGGTGTGTCAAGCTAAGATGCAACCCACTTCGCAAAATATCTTCGAGATCTCCAAGTAGGCAAAGTCGTTTAAGTTGGTTTTTTTACCACCGCGTCCTACTATCGGGTTCTACACTTACGTAATAATTACGTTAAGGGTTTAAAGGGATTAATGAGGTAATATTCATAGAAAGTGTACCCTTATTACCCGCCTCGGTGGCGTAGTTGGCTAACGCACTTGTCGTGTTGAGCTCGACTGCTGAGGACGGGGAGATCAAGGTTCGAATCTCGGTCGAGTGAACTGGGGGTGGTTTTTCCTAAATGGTTTTCCACTCTCCCTCCACGCAAATGCGGGTTCACTTCCTCTAATTCAACCTTCCCAATTCCTAATCCATTAGAGTAATTAGTACTTAAAGCGTATAACCCGAACGGGTAGTAAGACGCGGTACTAAATATTATTATTGTACCCTTATTTGCGTGGGAGGAGAGTGGAAAACCACTTTGGAAAATAAACCCTCAATACACCCAACTGAGTTTCGAACCTTGATCTCCCCATCATCGGCAGTTTAATCTACTATGAGAGTAGCGCGTTAGATCACCGGAGCGGGTGTTTAAGTATTGAATTATAGCTGAACACCTGTGCGTTCCAACGCTTCATTGGTCTCATAGCTGACTATTAATGTCATAGCGTTAATAGCTAGGTTCGGTACGTTGGTTCTTGCCAAGGCTACGGAACTGTACTACTGCTAATAAACTTCTCTTTTACATTCACTATCAAACTTGAGCCGTCTCTGACGGGAGAATAGAGTTCGAATCCCGGACGGGTTTATAGAGGTTTGTTTTTTCGTAAGTTGTTTTCCAATCTTCCTTTTTTGGAAATGTGGGTACACTTCCTGTAAATCCAACCTTACCCATCCCTAACACACTAGCATAATTAGTATGGGCCTACATGTGTCTTACATCAACGGGTAGTTAGTTGCGGTTCTAAAAAAAAGTGTCAAACTTGATATTTGAATCAAACAAACATGCTTGCGATCATTAAGGTGTTCCGTGAGTGGCTGGTCAAATGGGAAGCAAGGGGGAGATAAAGAGTTTACTAGTACAATCTCGTCAAGTCTTGCCTGTCCTGGCAACAACCCCCGATCTACCTCTTTTTATAGGCAATTGCATCGAACATTTTAAATTAACAACAAAATAAGTAAATCGAGATAAGATAGTTAAAATCCTGACTGATAAAACTGAGGAATACTATTTTCTCTCCTGCTAAATGTTGGATTAGTTATTCCAAATTACTCATAGTTTTTAATTTGATTGAGAGAGAGAATTAATCAATTAATGTGTGCGTAAGTAGACATGGTGAGATCCTACCTGCTTCTGAAGATCCGGTGATGCAGAACCCAAGTAGGCCTACCTGGGGTTGTGATGCGATGATCTTGGTGGCTTCTAATCAGACGCACATTTATACCATTTAGGATGAGTTTATTTAAATTCGTGAAAGAGAGTGCAAAGCACTAAGAGAAACAGAGAAGTTGAGCCGCTGTGGTGACGCACGTCAACCTTTGAAGAAAACACTTGGCGAACTAAATAAGAAACGCGCGTAATAAATACAAGAGAGCAATAGTATCACCCTTACAAAAACATAATTAATGAAAGAAAAGGCGGTAAACATAAAAATGTGATAATTACATAAATTAATAATGAATGAATATAAGAAATATTTAATTAAGTAAACAATAATGAAATTGATACTAAAATAATAAAATATAAATAAATAAATACTAAACAGTCATGTTATTTTTAGCTCCGAATCTTACTGCCCATTTCGGTTATAGGCTTATTTACCTATTGCTAGTGTGTTAGTGTTGAGGAAGGTCGTATTTATAGGGAGTGCACTCACATTTGCGTGTTGGGAAAGCCGAAAACCCTTTTGGAGAAACTCCCTCAGCTCATCCAAATAGGATTCAAACCCCTATCTCCCCCATCATCAGTAGTCCAGAATATTGAGAGTTTGATGCCTAAGACTATGCGGCCACCCAAGAGGTCCATGTTTTCCTCCTTAGATAGAAAAAAACACCTTATGTGTGTTGTATCCTTTAAATGAACTAATAGTTTGTTTTCTCGTAGGAAAAGTCTGTAATTTCAACGCCCTTCATCCCCACGGATGAGTCTGGACCCAATGCCTTCATCCCTGGGGATCCCCTGAGACTTCTGCACGAAGGAAAGTTCCACAAGGTCCCCTATTTGACCGGGGTCACTTCAGCGGAGGGAAAACTTTTTATAACGGGTACGTCCATATATGAAGTTGTCACGCTTGCTAACACGAATTTGTATGTTACCTTGAAGTAGATTTTTGGATGATCGAAATTATTAGAATTAATTCATTATACCACATAGAATGAAGAAAACCGGATTTTGATTAGTTTTCTGGTTCGAGCGTAATATTGTATATCTGATTTATCTGCTAAAAAGATACGGTGGAATAGAACGCAAGCTAAAGTACACATTTGTGCCTTTTTTTTTATAAATCTTAACTAAAATTGTGTTTGAACCAAGTAAGTATTTTTATAACACCACGTCTTACTACCCGTTAGGGTTATATACCTACCCACTAATTAAGCTAATGATTTTGTGGACAAGATTTTATTAGCTAAAGTTATAGTAACATTTTCTGGTGGACTTCCCCCTTCCCCCTTCCCCTCCTCTTCACCACCCTCATTGTTATCACCAGAAAAAAATTGCTTTCTACATCTTTGAGTATTGTTCCTGAACACCAGAGGATTTAAACATAACTTTTCTCAATCAAAAGAATTAAATTAATTTTCAGACCTGAATTATAAAGTATATTAGCTTATAGCGCGGAAACGATTGGTTTTATAAAAATATATTACAAATAAAAGATTTTAATTTTTAACAGAATTACAAAATTACAATTCTAAGTTATTTCGTAACTCAAATATTTGTGAAGAAACTATCAAAGTTGGAAAATTTCATACATGTAAAGTACCCTCAAAGTAATTTTCACGAGTAAATGAAAATCGCCATCTTGTTCATAGTAATAAACAGTGTTTTGATATACAATTTAATCAACATCGTTAGAGAGACTTTCGAGAAAATAGAATTTTTCTCTTTTTGCCTTTTAATTTAGGGTTAGAAATCTAATTACAAAAACACCTCGGAGAGACCTTATAAAAACCTCAGATACAAAGTTATAGCATAATTAGTATAATGGTTGCGGCTTTAGCCCGAGGTACAAACATACAAACAGAAATAGGCTTACGGCATTGCGAAACCTACTTTTTGGTTCCAGGGGGTATTGAAACGTAGATATTCATCAAAATCTTGATTATGGATTTTTTTTGACGATCATAAAACTTTCTCTCTGAGGTGTAGAGAAAAAGTAAAATACTTAATCAACATGAATGCCTGAAAATGACTTTAAAATTACTCATAAATGTTTAAAAATTACTCTAATATGACACAAACCAAGAAATTATGGCCTGAAATCCTAAAATGATAAACAAATGACCCAAATTGACACAAACAATATACATTTATACAAGCAGGTGATCATGAGCAGAGTTTATATACTTACGAGCATTCTATGTTATGAAGAGAGGAAAAAAAATCATCAAAATACGGTTTATGGTCATGATCATAGCGGCATTAGATGAGAAACTTTTCAAATGAAGAGAAAAAAATGTCATTAAATTCCAGGACACCCTTGACAGCTATTAAAAAACTGTCATTAAATTCCAGGACAACCTTAACAGCTATTAAAAAACTGTTGAGGTCACCACATGAAGAAAATTAAACTCTGTTTCTACAAGAGATTTTTTATTTTTTTAATAAAAATATATTTTGCTACTAAACACCTTTAATCAGGTTCCTTTCCATCCAACCGAAGTCTCCATCCTTGTAGATGTTGATTTCCAAGTTGCAACAACATTGTACTTATTATCTTCACGCAATAAGTTATTGGTTGTGACCTTGTGTCTGCATTACTCCTCCCATTTGACACCAATATCAGCGATGTGTTCTGGAAACGGTACTCTAATAATAGCCTCAAGTCACTCATTTGTTACCAAGGTTTTCCTTTATCTGATTTACTCGCATGGCTGAGGTGTGACGTGACAGGAATATTAGATGGAACGTGAAGACCTTACCTAAAACAACCCAGCAGGCAGATATAAGTCATTCACGAGCTAAGTTTACCTGAATGACAGCTCTAAATGTCACTAGAAGTTATCCCTAATATATCACTACGCCAGCAGCTGACATCTATCACTTTGGATGACTGTAATGAAAACAGATGGTAATATATTTATGTGATAGTTAACCACAATGATTTAGGCCAATATTATTTATATATTTATTTTAGGTCGGATACAAAGTTTATTTATCGTTTTATTCCACTTAAAAAAATATTAATACCACTTTCACAAAAACTTCTAACGAACATATAGCCTCAAAATGGCGACTGACGAATTTAAACCATATGATTGAACATAACGGTAAACAAGTTTTTTTTACAATGATGCAGCCACGCAGTTGATGAAAATACTTTATTCAGTTAAATATTTCAAAATACGATAAAATAATCATAAAATCATGTATTGTATGTAAAAAAATGACAAAAATTTTCTCTTTTCCAAGTAAATACAATGCCTGTATTAAAAGGTGTTGATGTATGTACTATATTACACAAAATCAGTAACGTTCCAAAACTAAAAATAAGTACTTTTAATTATGTTTAAAATATTGTTTCGAGTTGGACAAAAAGAAATTATTTAAAAAAATAAAATATTATGAGAAAACTTAAGTTTACGTTATTTTAAATGTAATATATAACAGGTAATTAAAGATCTTTACATTTATAAAAAAACTGTGATCTTTTACAAGTGTTGGCAACCCCAAACCTAAACATATGATTTTCGAACTGTCATCCAGGTAAAAACCTATCGTGAATGAAATATAGCTAAAATCAGGCGTTATGACTATACTTTGTTTTTACTGTCTCATAGAGAAATTAGTGTAATCTTGTAATTAATGTTATACGTTGAGATTGTGATACATTTTGAGATGTTATGTGTCCCTAAACTAACAATTACAATTTCAATTATGTTTGTCCATTTATCTGTTTGATGGATTTCGTTCAGTTGATCTTTAGATGTTGTATCGTCATACCTCAGATCTAAATCATGGTTTTAATTTTATCTTCAAAATTTAGGATAGTTTTGGTTGAAGATGGATTTTTGAATATTTGAAATTATTTGAAAATGGTTTGAACGATTATATTCAAAATGGATATCTGGGGTGTGTTTTCTCCTAATAAATAAGTAATAAATAAGTAATTTCTTGTTTTTATAAAATTTCACTCACTTTAGGGTAATTTATTAACAACTGGTTTTTGAAAGTTTGATTTATTTAAAACTATTTGTATAATATTTAAATAGAGTTCGTGTCAGAAACCAATACATATGTTAGTTTTTCTGAGGAATTATTGATCACGTCCCTCAGAGAAAATTATGTTATCAGGGTTCCAGAGAGTTTGAGGCTCGAATCTCGGCTTGGTTCGTAGGGGATGATTTACCTCACTTGGTTTATGCCTGTGGTTTTCCCATCCTCCCTCCAAGCTAGCACGGGTGCGTTTCCCGTAAAAAAAACCTTTCTAAACCTCGGATTAAACCAATATTACATTTTATCCCACAACGCGTCTTACTACCCGGCCAAGGTATCTGCATTTAATCATTCTAATGGTGTAGGAATGAGGAAGTTGAAAGAGGAAATGTACCACAATCCACGCGAAAAGAGAGTGTGAGACCACTTAGGAAATATCACGCTCAGTATGCTTAGCCGGGATTCGAGTGCTAACTTCTACGTCACTAGTAAAACGGACAAAATGAGACTCGCATCTTAGTCCGCGTGCTCGTCGATGTTGCCAACCCTCGTGTTAAACGTAATAATATGATAACTAAACCAAAAATTCTATCCTTGCCACTACTAGTCTGACATCTCAGTCGATAAAGCGTTTATCTACTTAATTAAGAGTTCAATTACCAGCATGGCTGAAAAAATCCTCATTGGTGAAAGTGGGGGGGCCTCTCTCTTGGTAGAAATAAATTAACAGCCAGATAACTGGGTGTTGTGTCTATTTTAAAGGTGTTTTTTCACCGCGTCTCAAAAGCCGTTTTGGCTGTATGCGCCAACATTAATAATACACTAATAGAGCAGGGATGTAGAGCAAATGTAGGGGAAATGTACACACATTTGCGTGGAATGAAGGAGTGTAAAAATCATTCAGGAAAACCAACCCCAAGTATGCGTTGTTGGGATTCGAGCTCTAACCTCCATGCCATTGGCAGTCCAGTCTATTGCAAGAGCGATGCCTCAAACAACTCGACCACCTAATCTAGTTGTTCTAGAGTTAAACTTGTTTGTAAGTAATTGAAGCATAACATATTTTTCATGTTAACTTAAACAGGATATATGAGTTTTACTGAAGGAGGGGCTGGACCGCCACTTAGTTTCACTTTCTAAAATAATCGTATAATATATTGAGTTTTTTTTTAGTATTTGCAATCCTTAAAAACTAGCAGTAAAGAACAGGACAAATTGTAAAAGATCTCTCCGAACCGAGTTGCTGTTTTTTTAGGTGACAATGAAAGTGACCTTGGTCGATCTCTTTTTATGAAGGGAAATTGTATAAGGGGGCGTGGTGAGGGTTGCAAAAAACCCTCGTGGCACCCATTGAATAATTAATGTTATTGGCATTGCGTCTTACTTCCTGTTCGGGTTGTACGCTCTTACGCTAATGTGTAATGGTAGGGTGATTGTGAGATGAAATGGAGGACCAACAGTTTAACGTGGAATCCGAGCCACGGTGG
>CABFOW010004776.1:33399-51298 GCA_902141385.1 Timema californicum | reverse complement strand
AAGATTGGACAGATTTAAACTCTTTAAAATTCAAAATCTAATTTTAAAGCTGTAAATTCCAATGGGTGGTAGATACATTAAAAACCAAAATTACAATATCTCATTTTTGCCGCCCTCGGCAACTGCCTATCCTGTTCCCCCCCCCGCCTAGAGCCGGCCCTGGGTGCAAGAGGATTGCACAGTTAAACTATATTTTAGTAATTAATAATTTAAGGAACAAAAAACACATTTTAGTAGTTAAGTAGATTACATAATTTATTTGATTTAAATAACTTTAAAATTTAGAATATGACATGTAAAGGTATACCTCGCTTTAAGGCGTTTCACTAATTCTGCACTTTACAATGATGTTCATCTTTATTAATTTTGATGTTTGCCTTGTTAGTTTTCATTTGTTGGTTTTCAGTTTAATACAGTCATGCAATACATCAATACAAGAATGTAGAAAATGTTTGATTTGTTATTTTTACTTTTGCTTCTTTTTATAGTCCTAACACCATTATGCATAAAGAATTGATACATTTTGTATAACCGTGTGAACCCAAAAACGTTGTCTCTTCTTTCGTCTTGTGATAATTGCCAGTTTCAACAGATCCTCTTCGTCAGACGACTCCATCCCGAATGAATTCTCCACTGTGCCATTTTATCTGAAAGTTCGTGTCGTATGCCTCATACTGTTATGTTTCATGCACCACCCGGTGTGAAAGCTGCCTAGGCTCATGGACACTCTTCAGCAGAACAGCTTAATTTATACATTCGTCTTGATTAACAAGTAATTTGAAACGGATTTAAAAAATCAATAACTCACGCCAGTCTTTAAAGTAAGAAGATATTAATTAGAGACCAAATATTTTCTTAAATAACTCAAAACTCGTTAGTTTCTTTTATTCTGTCAATGTTTAAAAATATACTTATAAATAGAACAAGTACATGAGCGATAAACTTTACAGTGATAAATTATTATTGTTAATTATACGAAAATAAAGTACCGATATTATATTTCTCCCAATTGATAATAGGTGATAGTAAAAAAAATAAGGACTACACGTGGAATATGTATATATTGTGTGTAGTTTGGTTCATTGTTGTGATAAAATTATTAAAAATGTAATTTAAAGCCAATGGAGAGCCCAAATTAATACTCTATTCAAAGAAATTAATAATTTTATTTAAATATATGAGCTGAACCTAGCCTTTCGTATAGGTAATTTCTGTACAAGCGTTACTAAAGCATTTTATGTGACAATTCACCCCATTCGTGTGAAGCAAACCATTTATCACAACAATTTTTATTTTCCTAACCGAGGGCATTTATTAGCTTCCTGTACTGTTTACCTATCAATAAAGAACAAGCTAATAGTTTTATATTCTGCAGGCTCTACACCAAGAAAGGGCAGGGTAATCATCCTTGAATCTGTAGATTCCTCACCAAAAAAAGAGCAAGGGTAAGCGTCCTCGAGCTCGCCACAAAATGTCCAACCAATCACCCACCCTCAATAACAAATTGTGGATTCAACACTACCGAATCGCATGTTTCTCACTATTCATCCGATATTCTCTATTGTTTATCTTAATCTAGTTCATTTATGAGTGATATACTCGTAGTGTCAATTTAAATATCGGAATAGAAGATTTAAAATCTAAGCTAGGTCTGCCTTTCTTTCCATTCTCTGTCCAAGAAAGTGATTTTAGCACTTACCTCAAATTCACCTTCCTAAAATTTGAAATGAATGTGTTCTTAGCTAAGGATGCATCAAATGAGTATCGGGGAGGCTGATACTGAATATATATTATAAAAATTGCTACTCAGTATTATTTTACGAACCTCTTTTCGTTCCTTGGCCTTCCCCTAGACACCCAGTCAGTCCACTTCTACAACTCCGAGATGACATAATATTTAATTTGATTAATTTTAAACTTATTTTAAAAAGTGACTACGCATTTTAGCACAATACAGTTTGTAAAGTGACGTTGAAATACATTATCTCAGTGTTTAATTTAACAAAATACTATCGAAATGTAATGATTTCTTAAGAAACGTAATTTTACGTATATTTAACTTTTTTTAATAGCCAATTATTTTGGATAATCATATTTTTTATTTCATAATATAGAATAGACCATTAAAATAATATTTTAAACAATGTTTCGGAAATGAAATGAACTATTAATTAATGAGTTATAACTTATAACTAGCAATATACGAATAATGATAATGATGGGTTTTTTTCAATTTCCTTATATATTTGTCCTGACATCTTATGTTACTATAAATCAGAAATTTTTCTGCTCTGTTCATATTACATTATGCCTTCTAAATAATTAATCTAAAAATTTTACACATAAACTTTCTGGAATGTAAACGCATACTACTACTAAAACTTCTTGCCCTGTTATTGATCATTACCAATTTACCTCGACTTGTTCCTGTCAGTATCTCTGTCTACTATATATCAATACCATTATTTAATTTATGATAACTAATGACTATACTTGTCCCTCTTTCCCTATTGAAGTTATTTGGACTATATTTTTTTNTAACTAATGACTATACTTGTCCCTCTTTCCCTATTGAAGTTATTTGGACTATATTTTTTTTCCCCCCTTTTGATATGTCTGCTTTGAACTTAAATCTAACTTAACCTAATTTATACCTAGTGCCATCGTTTGCACAATCAGTTTATATCTTCCTTGTAGAGAGTCCCATTTTATTTTTCTTCTCTGGTCACTTCCTACTGTGGCCAGTCGACATCCCTGGAGTGCTCGATAGCTCCAGCCCAGCATCACGCTTGTTTCCAAGCGAGCAGGGCTCTTCGAGTAAGGAACAACTTCCGACGTCTCGTATGTATTCACTTACTTTCCTTCTCCACTAGCCGGTACTCCAGGCATCCATGGTTCATCAGCGATATTCATCACTGGTGTACCTGAGACGCCTTTCCTCGGCTAGAGCACTAGATATATCCAGAGGCCATAAAAATCTAGTCCACCCTCCATTTTATTACACTTTTTGTGTTTTGTTTCACCATTTTGGAAACGTCTCTTCTAAGTCTGATGTTTCTTCTCCTTCCCCGTCTCCTTTGTCTTCACTTGTCACTTCTTTCTCAGTTGTTTCTTCCTGTTTAATTTGTCTCAAGTCTTGGTTCTGTCTTTGTCTTCTTTTTTTTTGTTCGTCTATATGTCTGTCCCTTTCTGGTTTCGATACCCTGTCCGCTATCTCATCGAGGTAGCTCCACCGGTCCACATCCCTCAATATATGGTATATGGCATTAGTATGTATATGCATTAGTAGCTCCGCTCTTTCACTTTCCGTAAATGTACATTCAAAGGTCACGTGCTCTCGTGTAGCCTTTCCTCCGCAACAGCAAAGACTGGTTTCACTCAAGTTCATCCTCAAGAGGGACGCTCGATATGGATCATGCGCTGTGATATAGCGTACAAGTCCCTGGAAAGCTTAAAGTTGCTTCATTCTCAGTCTTTCCTGTACGTTTGGAAATAACTAGAATGTCCTACCTGTGGTACTCTCTTACCAGTCTGCTTGCCACTCCTCCAGGAGGGTCTCTCTTATATCATCTTTGGTACTTACACCGTTAGTTGTTAATTCTATTACTTTGTTTAACTTCCCTTTTCTAAGCCAATATACAGAGGCCCTCTTTCGTACATCTATGTTTAGGGGCCAGAACACCTAGGCTGACACACAACGCGTTTGTTGGTAGAGTTTTGTAGGCCCCAGAAAGTCTCATGAGAATTTTCATCTGAAGGCCTATGAGTTTCCTTTTAGATCCGTCTCCTCTCAGTTGATATACCCACACTCCTGCTCCATGTATCACTATGGACATAAGCAACACCTGATGGTATAGTCTAATCAGTTTTAAGGGAAGATGGAACTTACGCTGCCCTATATTGACTATCCCATTCATAGCCCGCAAGGCTCTCCCGCATACGTTGTCCATGTGAGCTTGGAATCTACGCTTCTCGTCAATCGTCACACCTAGTTATCTAACCATTTTGCTCCTTCTAATTGTTTCTTCTGCTAACTTAACTATATAATCTCTCTTAAGCACTCTCCTGAGCAGAACGTAGGCTGTCTTTGCTGGCACCATGCTGATTCTTACTTTCCTACACCATTTATCCAAGCCGCTCAGTACCTTATTACTTTTTTCTTCCAGGTTCCTCCTCGAGCTTGCCTCCACTACTATCAGCTGGTCGTCAGCAAAAGCAACCACCCCCACCACTTCAATGATGATAGAGCAATGTCGTGTTAAGGTGGGGTGCTAGTGAGCGTGAGCTTAGGGCAGTATTTTTGAAGTTTTTATAGCATAAACATTTTATGGCCAAAATAAATCAAATATTTCTTATATAGAAACATAGAGTTTAGTTTTTTGCACATGCTAATCTCAACAGTTATTGAATATATATCAAGGGTGTCATGGAATTTAATTAGGCTACAACTTTTTCTCTTCATTTAAAAATTTTGTCAGCAAATGCCATCAAATGTCAACAAATTGTAACTATCAGAAAAATTGGCACAGTGAATCTAGATAAGATTTTTTAGAACTCATTTTAACCCCACGCAATAACCCTGGCACATTTGTAAAGGTGGCAATCAGAGGTACCGACCAACTGGATCACCCTGGCACAATTGGACGGGTGGCAATAAGAGGTACCGACCAACTGGCTCATCCTGACAAAAGTGTACTGATGGCAATCAGAGGTACCGACCAACTGGCTCATCCTGACACATGTGTACTGATGGCAATCAGAGGTACCGACCAACTGGCTCATCCTGACACAAGTGTACTGATGGCAATCAGAGGTACCGACCAACTGGCTCATCCTGACACAAGTGTACTGATGACAATCAGAGGTTACCGACCAACTGGCTCACCCTGACACAAGTGTAATGATGGCAATCAGAGGTACCGACCAACTGGCTCACCCTGACACAAGTAAACTACGGCTCGTGTCTGGTCTTCCTCACCTGCAAGCAACGGTTTATTTAGTTTAGTTTGGTTGGTCGAGGGAAGTCAAGTTTATGTACTTTAAAACCGACTGCATGCCTGCGCTTCTCCCTCTCTGTTTCCTCATGATACTCTCGTTTAAATATCGACACGGGTTAGTTAAAATAGCTCAGGCTATCTGCACCAGACCCGTTACTGTGTGACGTGGGCGACGGGCCTTTAAGATCCTAGCTCTAGCGCCAATCGAAACAACTAGATATTTGTTAATGGCTTAGTCCTTTCATTAGATAATGAGCTTTAATACTTGGTTCATTACTATAAAATACTTTAAATATTAAATTAATTAAATTGTATTAGGGTGTCTTTTTATGGAAATTAAATTTAAATTTGCATTGTCTAAACTCCCAGTACACGACTAAATTTATCTCAATAATAATTATGATGATGATAATAATATGTCTGGGTTACTTTAATCTGTAGCTTAGTTTGTGGACAGATTAGCCAGTACTAATGTACCGTTGCCCAGGGGACGCCCGAATGTACTAGTCGTACATCCTTTCCGAGGAGGCTCTTTCCAAGTCCCGATTATGTGAGATGATGGTGATGGTGTTAGTATTAGGGTGTGGAATCAGAGGAAACACTTAAACCTAACTTAAGGCTAGCTAACAAAACCCTGGTTACCGTTGGGGTGATTCCCTTTTCAGGAAAAATACACAATGTACCAGCCGAGAATCAAACCCGGGACCACTGGGCTTGTAGTCAGATGCACTGAACACTACAACACAGGTCTGATTAGTTTTTTGAATTAATACGGTACACCTAAAACTGTACAGCCAACTTCAGCTCTCACCCAAACAGTTACCTATTTGATACCTTAGACAAAATTAAAATATTTTAACACAAGCAGGAATAGAACCAGAATTACCTAAATTTGTGGTCAACTCCTATGACCACTTAGTTAAAGATACCAACTGGCAAGCGTTCAAATAATAAAAAATTACAAAATCGTATTTATCCTTCAATAAATAAAAAATTTTAAGAACTAGAATAAACATAATCAATTCATGGTGTTATTTTTTGTAACAATTCGTTTAATACACTATAGATACAATGATGTGACAAAGATTGATGGTAAGTTTTTAAATTAATTTACCCACATTTCAATTTACATAGTTAATAATACACTATTTAAATAATTTAAATGCTATAAATTAATACATATGTTGTGCAATCATCTATAATAATTGATAATGAGAAGCATAATTAAACGACTAAACACAAGATAAGTTTATATAGTAATAATATTGCACATTTATTTAACAGTTGGGTAATCACAATGTTAGAGTAATCTGCATTTACTTCAGTGCACAGAAAAAAAATACTGCGAAGGATAAAACTCATTAAACGACATACGTCTTCTGTACGGGTGTAGGGAGGGTGGCGTTTATGGGGTTCAAATCCCCCTAAAAATGTTCTAAAGTTTTTAATATTAATCTTAAAAAGGGCCTTGTATCAAACTTTAAATAACTTATAGAGGCCTTAACTTTCCAGAAATTGTCTAGGTAAGGACTATTTCGAATACCTTATAGATGCATTTAATTTTCAAAATATTTCCAGATTAATATCACTCTAAATGGCTTATAGATGATTTTTAAAAGAAATAATCGTAGGGAGCCACTCCTAAGATTTTCTATATGCATTAAATATTTTTTTTAAATTCAAGGGAGGAGCTTCTAAATGCATTAAATTTTTTTAAAAATCAGGCAAAGAACACTCAAAATAGTTTCTAGGGAATTCCGAATTTTAAAACATAACGGGGGTGCGGACTATATAAAAATTTATAATTTTTTTTAGCGAGAACTTCTTAAAATAGCTTTTAGAAGCATAACAATTTTCAAAAATTTTCCTAAGGTAGACTACTCTAAATAACCTCTAGGATTATTCAAATTTCAAAATTTTTCGGGGGGAATAGCTGTTAAAAGATTAGAATTGTCAAAACCCTACAAATTAGGAAGAACAACGTTAACAATAGCTTCAAGGAGCATTCTATATCCTAATATGAACTGAGGAAGAGTAGGGTGGAAAGTCCCTAAAAACCTTTTTGTTACTTCCACCCCCCTCACCGCTCTTTCCCAAATAAAATTCCGCCGTTAAAAAATAACAATGTTCATGTAATAAACTTACGATTTTGAATCACGCCCCCCCCCCACCCCTCCAAATTAAATTCTACTTACCCCCATGGTGCTCTTGCATTACATATTATTATTATTTGGTTGAGATATAGCTTGGTAGAATTTAACATAAAACTTCTAAATAGCGATTGTATTTTGATCTAAACATAATCACATATTATGCTGTATTCTTGGACACTAAGATGTTTAGGAGCTTAACAAACTGCAATGTGTCATTAATTATTCAACTAGAATTGAACAAATGAGAATATGTCTGAAAATCAGTCGAAGATTGTATGCTAACAATCCCGGTGGATAATTAAATATAATATGCCATTAAATTCATAGAAATTAGTTAGGTAAGCTATCGTTTTATGCATCGAAGCATCAATCTTTCCATTCAATAAGGTATTAAATACAAATTGAATTAAATTAATCTCAAAATTATTTCAAAAAGTTATAGGTTACTTTTCTTTGGCTAGAAAAACTTTTCTCTTGGGTGTATTTTGTTTATTTATTCAAACCTATTAAATGTTCCGTTTCTAGGCTCAGGGTGAACTCAGATTAGGCTTTGACGACAAACATGTATTTGTATCGTTAACCATGCCGTGTGTGCCTATCGAGGTGAGTCTTGGTGAGAAGGTTTGTTACACTTGTTCTTGTTTCAGTTCTAGAGCCCACACGTGTTGCGGCCATCCTGTCCGTCCTTTACCCTTCCTGTGAGCCTCCGTGGTCTCTCCTTCCGGCCCCGCCATCGCGCATCCTCTGACGACCTGAGAACAAGCATCACCATGTGTTTACAAGACACTCTCAGAGGTCGCGGATGCACAAACAAGACAACATTCTTGTAGCAAACATGATCGCAACAATGATATCTGGTGACATCACAGAGAGCAAAACAACAGAGGCCACGGATGCACAAACAAGACGACAATTTAACTGTAGCTAACATGATCGCAACAATGATATAACTCACATGATCACAGATAGTTAAAGCAACATAGGCCACGGATGCATAAACAAGACAACAACATTCTTGTAGCAAACAGGATCGCAACAATGATATAACTCACAGCATAACAGAGAGTTAAAACAACAAAGGCCAATGAACCACAAACAAGAAAACAATTTAACTGTAGCAAAGAGGATCGAAACAATATAACTCACAGCATCACAGAAAAAAATACAACATATTTGTATAAAATAGGATCGCAACGTCATAGCATCAGAAACAGTGAAACTGTATAATTGTAACAAACAGTATCGCAACGATTATATAACTAACTCACAGCATCACAAAAATAAAACAAAGTATTTGTAAAAACAAGATTACAACAATGTTACTAACATATGATACAAACTCGCGTTTGTGGTCGAGGGAGTGTTGAGTTTATTATTCAATTTCTTCCTGGGAGAACACGACAATAATTTACAACAGGCTCGGTCTGACCCCTAGGGTCAGTCGGTAGAGCATCGCTCATCTGATAAGGTCCCCAGGATCGAACACTGTGTTCCCTTTCGTTCCTCCCCTTTCCAGAAAACCAGACCAGACGATATTGACGCCTCCGTATATGTTCCTACCGGTACTGGTATTACTGTAGGCCTAAGTACTAGTGAGTACTGGTACTGGTCAGGGTAAGAACATTCGTTCAAAATAACCAACGAATAGCGAATGGAAGTTTCGTAAAATCATACCACTCTCTCTCTGTCTGTCTTGCTGCTCCTATGTTTATACTGGTCTCAAGTGCGAATACTTTCACGAGAACACGGTTCCGCACTCTTCAAATCAAGAGAGCTCTTCCGTCTGGAGGGAAGCCGAACTATGAGGCAAGAGAGGTCAAACCAGCAACGCTGCTCACGTGGTATAGAACGTCGGACTGGCGATAGATTTTTTTTTTAGATAGAGAGGTCGAGGTTTAAAATTCAGCTGGTGTAAATTCTTAAATGTGATTCATCATTACGACTTATCAATTATTTCGTTCCGCTAATGCTGGTGCAATTATTCTAACATACCCTTCCTTTCTATACTCATTAATAATGGTGCTAATCTTACAGATAAATATAATAAAACGTTCAAACTTAGGACTTATCCTCATTATAAGAGTTCTTTAGCACAAAAATAAAGTCGTATTCAAACATGATATCCACCAGATTAAGAGAGCTATACATATGGTGATAAAATGTTATTTTATGGATACCTTCACGTAAAACTATTTTTACATCGCTAAAACACACAACAAAGGATATAATCATCACAATAATTGTATACAGGACAGATCACCTTTTTTTTTAAAAAAAGATAGTGATTAGTGATTACTTTACTCGCCTACGTGATAGGATAACTTTGTGCCATATTGTTTAGCATTGATTGGAAATAGTTACCCTCCAAACTAGCCCAAAGGTTCACACACACGTAAAAGTGCGAGATACAGTAGGAGTAGCTTAAAAAATTATAATATACTAAAACATGTGTTTTAGGAAGTCAAATTATTATTATTATCACCAATTATTACTACTCATTCGGGTTAAACCATTGTATTATGTAATGAGTTACATGTTAACCCAACCTAACAGAACCATGGAGAGTTAGACTAAGTTAGTATGAGTGGCATTGCTAGTTATATCCAACATTAAAACATAGTTGTATTTTTTTGTTATTTTTCCATCGATGGTGGCAGGGTCGTAAATAGTGTTTGAGGCAGTACATTACCAAGTTTGCGTCAAGGCTTGGACGGTATTTTATTGCACATGTGAGTCAAATAATCAATGTGCATGCACAAAAAAAATTTATTAATATTATTTGTCTTATACCAAAGTGTTTTTGTTGTTAGAATAAACCAAAACCTCAATTCTTTAAAGTCACCATTTAGGCCAAGGGGGTGATTTTTAAATTTTAATTGCTTTATTTAGCTATCTATTTTTATGTTTATTTGTTGTGTTTGGTATGGACAACTTTTCTACAAAATACGAAAACAGGAAGTATGCGAGACCCAAAATATATTATCAAATGATCTTGTCAAAAAAAATGCTGAAAAGGTCCGAATTGTTCCCAAAATTAGATCTAACTGCCACTAACTAATATAAGGACAAATTATTATGAGAGATAATTTTAAGTAAATTTGCTAGGAGATAAGACTAATAAACATAGAGCGAGGTTAGCGGCGTTCTTTTTTAACTTTACCATTTGTCATCTCATCTATTATCCATTTGTATGGATATTTGTTCCATGTAACTATCAATGTGTGGATTAATTTTAACGAAATTTGCCAAGGGCATTCTTTGAGCCTATTTCGATCAACGTACTCTCATGTGTTTTCGATTCGGCTATCCATTTCAAGATGGCGGGCCTCAATAATATGTATGTTTATTCCACGATAAGTACTAAAGACGGTGACCAATTTTAACGAAATTTGTCAGGGACAAACTCTGAACCTGGTAAAAACGATGTATGTAAGTAGTTTTTTTCAATTTGGTTATTCGCTTCAATGAACAGTAGTAGTTGGTCAAAAAGTTTTTCATTTCGTACCTCATCTTAAGTGATATTAATTTAAAACTCTAAGAAATCGATCGAGTACCTTGGCATATTTTGGTTAATTTTGACAAAGTTATATTGCCATACTGACGTCTTAAAATCACAGGAACAACGGTTATTCTCTATTAATACAGGTGACCTGGTGGTCTAGGGGTAAGGTGTCGGACTTCTGTGCTGGGGGTCCAGGGTTAAATCCTCGGTCCCGGCACAGATTTATCTGACTGCCAAACCCTTCCTTCACCTCTGACAAGACGTGTACTAATCACATCTTGTGAATGTGTGGAATGCCAGGCCTCCACCGTGGTTCGGATTCCACGTTAAACTGTAGGTCCTCCATTTCATCTCACAATCACCCTACCATTACACATTAGCGTAAGTGCGTGTAGCCCGAATGGGTAGTAAGACGCGGTGCTAATAATAATAATTATTATTATATATTAATACAATCTACTATTGAATATACTATTCATTTGTTTTCAGTCTAACTTGATCACCAAGGAAAAATACTTATTTAAAATCCAAGGATAAATAATTATAATAATTATTCAAACTAGAAATCCAAAGAGAAATCATAAGACTAATAGCGATAAGAACATTACCTAATTGTTAACATGATGTATTCTTTTAGCACCACGTCTTACTACCCGTTAGGGTTATATGCTTGTGTAATAATTACGCTAATGGCTTTAGAAATTAGGAAGGTTATATTTATAGGAAGTGTACACGCATTTGCACGTAGAGAAAGATAAAGTGGAAAATCATTTTTAATAAATCACTCTCATTACATTCAACCAAGATTCAAACCTTGATTTCCCCGTAATCGGCAGTCTAGTCTACTGCGAGAGTAACGCCTTAGACCATGAAGCCACCGAAGCGTGTGATGATATAATTAGTAAATGTTGAATGGAAGGAGCGAGGTTTACTGTTCAAAGAACTATGAGTTAATGAAAAATAAACACAAGAGCATTATAATTACATCCTCCTCGGTGGTGTAGTTATCTAACACGCTAGTTTTGTGTTGAGCTAGGCTGCTAAGGACGGGGAGATCAAGGTTCAAATCTCGCTCAGGTGAAGTGGGGGTGGTGTTTCCAAAATGGTTTTCCACTCTTCCTCCACGCAAATGCGGGTTCAGTTACCCTATATGCAAGCCTCCCAATTCCTAACACATTAGTGTAATTAGTACTTAAGTGTATAACCCGAACGGATAGTAAGACGCGGTGCTAAGTATTATTATTATTAAGTTAACGGAAGACCAGTCGATTTCGAAAAATGACGCTTCCAACCATTCGACTACCGAAGCTGGCAGGATGACTTTTTTTTTTGCCGTTTCTTAATACCAATTAAGGTTATACGCATACAGTATTTAAGCAAATGAAATAGTGATTGATAATTTAGAATTTAGAGGAAATCTACCTGTATTTGCATGGAGGGAAAGTGAAAAACCATGAAGTAAATCCACCCTCAGTAAACCCAAATGGGATTCGAACCCCAATCTCCCCGTCATCAGCAGGCCAGTTTAACACGAGTAACGCCTTAAACTATTCGACCATTGAACCGAGCTACTACTATTACTACTACTACTACAATTACAACAACTATTGTTGCTACTACTACTTTTGGTTAAATAGTTTAAGTCAGTGATTGACATAATGCCACTAACAAATGAAAACATTATGCTAAATAGAAGTATGTTCTTTTCAATTTAGTATTTAATACATTCGAACAATTTCTCTCTCAACTAAACCAGCACGAAAGGAAATTTTCTCAACCAGCCTGTAGTAAAGTCATCACGTCAAAATGTAAACAAACACAACGACTGAGCTTGAAAAAGAAACAAGGATAAAAAAAGGTCTAAAGAGAGAAAGAGGAGGAAGACTTTGCTTGTAAAAATAAATAGAGGGAGGCAGCATTTAAATAATGAGCCCAAATGAACTTACAAGACGTGTTACACTATTAAAACACAAACAGATACATTTTCATTGGACGGCTATTCGAAAGGCGATAGTATAAAACGCACAGCCGTTCAGCTTGGCAAATTTATTTTGTTACAAGTGTCACGTTGAAACGTTAAACGTCGCACTAGAGGTAGTGACAGATCAGGTAAATAGGCCTTTCTAACCAAACTCCTTTATTAAAACAGAATCTCTTTAAAACTAATTAAAATTTCATTTATTTTTAGAATAACAAAGACTTTCTTTGTATTTCGGAGAGCCAAAGTGTTGAGTAAATTATGGCTAATTCATGAATGCTTATGTAGTTTTATTTCTTTTCACATGCTTGAGAATTTGATGTCGATGACCGTAATGTTTGTAAAAAAGAGACCTTAATTTTATGTTCTTGTTGGCATATAGTATCTCGTCTAATAGAGTATAAAACCATCAGAGACAAATGAGTTGTTAGCGTGCCTGACTCTAACTAAGGAGATCAAGGTTCGATTCTGACCGGTTACACTGAGCGTTGTTTCTCGGGATTTAATCCGCTATGCATATGGCTATGACATGGAGTTACAGTTTTTTAAACAGAAAGAGATTCATATTTAGGATATTATGGAACATAGACTAGTAGACATAGTTCCCCAGTTTGTTTTAGTGAAGAGAAAGAAGTAAATGAAACAGTTTTAAAAGTAAAATATATCGCACTGGCTTTAAATAAAATAATATAAGTAGGCTTTATAGTTTGCTTTTACAAAACGAATATAAGTAGATTGTGCTTTTTAAAAGCTTATATAACTAGAACTTGCTCTGATAAAACTAAGAAAAGTATACTTTGATTTTTAAAAATGAATAGAAAATACCTACATAAAATATATACCGGTACAATGCAATAATATTTATATTGAATAAACCTTACCAGACATTCAGTTTGAACCAAATTGTTTGAGCCATTTATAATTCATCAGTAAACTACCCTCAAAAATATTTCCCCCTGAAATATAACTGTACAATTTTATTTGTGATTTCAAACATTCCCCGGATATCAATTTTAAACAAAACCATTAGAGCTATTTTGAGAAATTGTGAATTTTCAAAAATTACTCAACAATAATGTACCCACCAATAAACAAGTATACAGTGCTATTTTTTTTAGTTCAGATACTCCTTATAAATCAAACGTAAACTTTTTGTAAAAACTTGAAATTTTCAATAATCCCTCATCAGTAAACTAGCAACTCGCTTCAGTGTCCGAATGGTCTAAGCCTCTAAGGCGTCACTCTCGTGTTACTGTGGATTCACACGTTCGCCAAAAAACTAGTGCGGAACAGAAACATGGTCACGTGACGAGCTCTAAGCCAATCACAAGATTTCCGTTTCATCGGCGCGAGCTGTTCCGCTAAAGCTCAATACACATTTCTACTTCATCCGCTTTTCCTGAGATGATCGGCACGCGAGACCCAATCAAATCTCGGAACCAACCATCTCAAATCAGTGCGCATGAGCGTATGACAACGCATACGCCGTACAGCCATAAGTAAGCAGACAGCTTCGTTGGCCGCTGTGAGCACTACATCCTACACATAGGGCCTAAATACACTTGTGTTTACCATCACAGTGTACTAGGGCTCTATATAGATACTTCACAACAGAACACACGCTAAATTACACAACTCCCTTCCCAAACTCCATTTGCCTTCCACAACCAATAAACACTTTCACAAAAAGAGGTTATGGTCTGTGACAACAGATCGGTACTCTTAGGTATTAACAAGCCAAATACCTTCTCTGAGGGTCGCTTCTGACACTCAGAGCTGGTAGACAGGCAAACAGGGAAGGTGTGGCCGCTGTGAGGAGATTTGAAACAACTCGTTAATGTAAAGCGTGTGTATTAATGTATTGGATTGTGCCGCGAAAGAGCATTATCATTTGAAAATATTAATCGGAATAATGATCTAAAATATATGTTTATCCACTAGAAAATAAAATATGTTGATCGGCTGTTATAAGTTAGGGTTGCAATGCATTATGGGTCAGCATACAGCGTGTGAATTGCTGAGCCACTGAGTAAGATTCTGCTCTCTATTTTCAGCGAACGTGTGATTCAAGCTTTAGACTAACCTGCTGATAACAGGAAGATAGGGGTTAGAATCCCTGTCGGGTCTACCGAGGATGGTTTTTTCCTAAAATAGTTTCCCAGTCTTCTTCCTCTAAAATTTTTATTTCCTCATCCCCATCCCATTAAAGTAGTTATCATATATTATGCGTATAACAAATTAAGATTAATTTTTACTTTAGTGTCGACGTGAAAACTTAGTCTCGGGACAGTTGGTAAGCGGTATCAAGTGTCAGGGGTACTACTATCCATGATTCCAACCCGTCTGGTGTTTCGTTTTAGTGAATTTTCAATTGACGACCTTGAAAATAAAGTAATCAAGAATGACCAGCTTCGGTGGTCACATGGTATAAATCACTACTCTTGTAATAGACTAAACTATAGATGACGGGGAGATCCGAGATTTGTATCTCAGTCTGGCGTAATGAAGTTTTTTTTTCTAAATTGGTTTTCCACTCTCCTTCCAAGCAAATACGGATACACGTTCTTTAAACATAGCCTTCATAGCTCTTAATATCATTAGCGTATTAGTACATATCGTATAGGCCGAACGGGTAGTAAAGACGTGGTTCTAAACAAAAAGTATAGTTCAACCACACCATAAATGGCCATATTCACTTTATTTCTATGAATGTTAACATAATTATTCGACCGAATAACAGAAGACTGTGATCGCCATGATAAACAATACATTTGAAAAGTAAAGAGCAGGAAATGATACATTTAAAATACATTAGTCACACCACCCAGCTCTCCCTGTCAACCACCGGACGGGATCATATAGTCATATCAAAACATTTGTGACACCGCCACCGGATAGATCACCTCGGCTCGAAAATTAGTTCTCGTTTCGACCGCTACTTGGCTCCGCGGGCTAAATTATAGGGTAGGAGGAGGGCGCCACCGGTTGTGAGATTACAGCTCTAAGTAAAGGCTAATGACATGTTTAGTGGTAGCCTCCTTTCTAAATATCCACTCTTACGAAATTAACCCAAAAGACCTCCCAGATTGCGATGAACTAATGTCTCCTTTTGCGGTGGGTTGACTTATAATAGGGGTCTATAAGTGATGAAGAAGGTGGCCAAGGAACTATACCACCCACGACCATGGGGGAAAGCTCTCATCCTTAAATATATACCTCAGACACACAGTTACTTGGAAACTTGATAAGAATTTTAAGAATTATATTGCTCATCACCTTAGCTCAGTCGGCTTTATAGCTAAGCGGGCATGGGTTAGATTTCTCGAACTGCGTAGATTTATTTTTTATGCGCATGGGTGTATGGTTATTTAATAGATACTGGGTTTTTAGACATATTTGACGAGTGTTGCCCTAGGTAAAGTTTCTAGGTCACGTTGTTGAATTAACTTGTTTCAAAATATTCCTTTCTATTCTAATCAAAATTAAATTATGTTACGGTGAATTAAAATTGGTAAAATATAGTTTTTTATACATGTTTTGATTTGGTTGCAAATGCAAATTTTGAAGAAAAATGATACATTGTAGGTTTCAGAAAGTTGCTGATATTTAAGTGTAAGTCCAGCTTGTGTGTGTGATCTAGATGGTACATTTTAATATATTAAAAATAATACCTCGACAATAAGGGACTAGGCTTTCAAACTTATTTAGCAGCTTTTGTTTTGTCTGATGATTGAAACGTATGCTGTATTTTAGACAATAAGACTAAATCTCGGCAAATAATAATAATAATGATAATAATCAAACCCAATAAAACAGGAAAATGTTGCCGACAGAAAAAAACGCGAGACGGTGAAAGAAAGTATCGAGAAAACTATGAGATGGAGTTATTTAAAATGTTTTATCTACTTATAATTTCTAAAGAAAGTATTGTTTAATTCTTAAAGCTAAAACATTGTAAAAAGTAAATAGCAACTAAATTAAGGGTAAGTACGTATTAAAAATCATGATTATAGTACCGACCAGTAATGTTAATCGCTGTTGTGATGTACGGTAAATGATACAAGTCTAAAGGGTGTTTGAAGTGTATAATCACCGCAGCTATTTGAGGACCAACCAACTAATTTACCGGCCCTGTGATTAGTCAGAGGAAGGTTAAACTACTTGAACTGCTCCTGATGACTTCATGTTGGTCACGATACGTGCAGTCATCTATCTACCCGCTGGGGCAGGATCGTACTTAAACAAATGTTTGTGTTAGTTAATGGACTAAACCCGCTTCGGTGGCCGCATGGTCTAGGGCGCTACTCTCGCAATAGAGTATACTGCCAATGACGGGGCGATTAAGGTTCTAAACTAGCTCGAGTGTACTGAGAGCAGTTTTTTCCAAAATGGTTTTCCATTCTCCCTCCACGAAAATTCGGCTACACCTCATCTAAATATAGCCTTCATTATCCTTAAAATCACTAACGGAATTATTATATAAACGTATAGCCCGAACTGGTAGTAAGACGTTGTGTTACTTTTGTTTTTTCTAAACCATGCTGATGGTCACACGGGCTCCAGACCTATCCAGTCTGTCTTTCCTGTGACATGGAGGTGGGATTTTGAATCAAAGGTCGATACTACAGATTTTGCCACCATGAGCAAATGTTTACTGCCTATCTTTCTCCTTCACTAGCTTAAAAGCCCAGCTCACTGACGTAGACCGGAAAGAGGCAGACTATACGCAATATCATTGCTAAGGGAACTCCAGGTCTTATGTTAACTGTTGCCAATCTCCTCTCTCTCAATTGTGTCTGAAGGTGATGTTCTGGAGGTAAGAAGTAGCAACTGGCAACCTCGACTAACCAGCGTTGTTAAACTTGTCTTATATTTGAGGGAGTATTAACAACACGAAAACGAGATAATGACAAACGTTATTTCCCAATGGTAACCATGCAGTTCCTTTAGCGATGATATCCAGTGTAGTCGGAATCGTAAAGCTCTGTGGTTTTACATGTGAACTCCATTCACCCCGAAGGGTGGCAGTCTAACCTCGATGGATTACTCTATGACCCGATATGAGAAGCTACACCATAGCGGAAACGTGCTAGGTAAGATCGTAACCTTTCAGGGTAAACATAGTGTACTGAATAGTACATACGTCCAATGACACGGGGCAGGGAGGGGCGTACTAATCGGGACCAAAAGGTGAATCTCACGCACTATAGTTTTAAATGCACCTGCGGCCACTGACACGGAGCAGGGAGGGGCGTACTAATCGGGACCA
>CABFOW010004776.1:0-31214 GCA_902141385.1 Timema californicum | reverse complement strand
GCGTACTAATCGGAACCAGAAGGTGAATCTCACGTACTATAGTTTTAAAAGCACCTGCGGCCACTGACACGGAGCAGGGAGGGGCGTACTAATCGGGACCAGAAGGTGAATCTCACGTACTATAGTTTTAAAAGCACCGGCGGATCCCTTTTAAGTGCACCTTTGGAAGACTTACATGACATACTCGTAACACTACGTAATCATAATACATCTTGGACCCAATTTTTCCCTCCTTGTAGAATCTACCACCCTACGCAAATTCACGTGTTACACTCCCGGTGGTGCCAGCCCTGTTCGAATCCAGGTTGTGTGCATTGATAAAGTTATAAATACATTATTTCTCTCGACTCCACGTAAATGCGGGTATATTTCCTTGAAACTTTACCTTACTTATACTTACACCACTAATTCAATTAAACGGCTATATCATGTATGGGTAGTTAGTAAGATAAGGATCAACAAAAAGAGGATACTCTATAAAAATTGGTGTTTAAATATTTAACTAGGTCTTGATAGTTTCTTTGGATATATGTAATGTACATACATTTCACATTATAATTTAATTTAATAGTAACTATTGATAAGTTTGTTTGTTTTATCATGGATGTTTACTCAACCGTTTTATTTAACTAAGGTCGACCTCGGTTGTCTTGAGGTAAGGTTCTCGACTCAGAAACTGATATTCGTGGTTCAAACCCAGCAGGGGTCGACGGATTTTTCTGGAGCTATAATGATCCGTAGCACAACTTCTTTCGGAGGGGAAGTAAACCGTCGGTCTCATGTCAATTGCGGCATGTAAATAAATCTGGTAGATATGGGAACATACTTTTGCTGGCCAAATTAGTAGGACCTTTTGCTCTCGCTCATAGAAATTCTCATGTGCTGATATACAGTCGGTTCAGAAAGTGCACGTTAAATACCTCAATTTTTTAAACTACTTCACTAGAATAAAACTCCAAAACTATCTTAACTTCATAACAGACACAGCGCCCTCAGCCATCTTTTAATCACAGAGAAAGGAGAAGCCCTAATTTTATCAGCGTTACATGCCAATGCCAAGAATCGAACTCAGTACAAATATCTCAATAAACTGACGTGATATTAACTAGGCTAAGATTTATAGCTTCTTTCAATAGCTAAAATTGAAAATATAATTTAAAATTAATAGTACCAAATAACTTTTTTGCCCCTAACAAAAACAAGCCCCTAAAAGAACGTGACTGCGCATGCTCATATAAATGGTGCAATGATACATACTGGGTATAGAATTTGGTACAGGGACTGAATTTGGGCCTCCTACCTTACAAATCAACTTAATTTATAGAATGTAAGAGGCAGATACTTAAATAAACTTCTCAACACAAACCTTTAAAATTATTTATTACTTTCTAACAATTATTATCTCAGGAAACTTGTATTAAGATAATCTTTAAATTACATTAATTAATGTTTTCAATTGTAAGTAATTTTTGTCCAAGCTTCTTAAAAACCATCTATTAATGGCTTTATTTTAGAAAAAAGGCAAAAGGAAGGTAAATTAAAAAGAACTACAACGAAAGTAGGCTTACTCGCCGTAAAAGTAGATTAAAAACCACTTTTTGGAAATAAAACCCTTAGCGAAATTTAAAAAAATAATTGATAGTTTTTAAAGTCCCATTGTTTACACCAAATAAGTCACACAAATGTTAAATGCTAGACAAATGTTAAAATCATTGAATAAATATTTTTCCAAACGATGACTAGGTGAGATAATCTCTTTGGTGTCAAAATGTTAGTCTATATGAGGTGTGAAAGCCGGTGCGATAGTGATTCGGAGTTCACTAAAAGCATAGTCTTCACCCGTGCCAGTGAACCCGCAGTCTAAGCATCAAGCTAATTTATTCCAGTTTGTCAGTGACTGAAAGGTTGGGATTTGAATCCCGGCTGGGTTTATTGAGGGTGTTTATTTTATAAAGACTTTCCCACTCTCATTCTACCGCGGCGGCTATCACACCACGTGAAGGCTAAATGTATTCTATAGCCAGAAAGAGTAGTGAGAAGCTGTGAAAAGAAGGTGTAGTCTCAGGGTTTCTATTGTTTACTAAGTACTCGTAATAATAATAATAATAATAATTCCCACCCAATTCTTCGTATTTCTGCCTATTAGAAGGGGGAATCGCCCTAGCACGCACGCTCATAATTTGAAAGCCCTCCCCTTTAACCGAATCAACGGGAATATGTTGTCAAAACACACAATGATCTTAAGTAACCACTCCCTTGTGTTGGCGAATTAAAAATGAATGAAGGTTCAGTCACCATACTCTATCCACGAATAGAAATTATTAGATTAGAACCTATTAAACTAACACCACCCTCATCTTATTGGACCAAATTATCTTTTAAAAGATCTGTTTTGATTGGCTGTGCGCGTGAAACCTTGTCCCTACTCACAAACTGCCACGTCAGCGCATAGATTTCGTTCGTTTAGTGGGGAGTCCGGAGATTGTGGGGTGCGTGGTTGGAAGAAACACTTATAATCAATTTACAAGGGTGGTTCGGCTCACGGTAATGAGACCCTCCCCACCTCACTACCCCTTCAATAACAGGAAACAGATTAAGACTAAACTGCAAAGTATATTTTATCGCATTAACTTTTAATATAATATACTTAGTTTAATATTACGTGTACAGGGGGGAAAAGGAGGAAAGTCATAAAACACACGTTTTCTAGGACAATAACTTTTGTATCCCAAACCCCATAAAGATCCCAACAAATATATATTTTTTAAATTATAATTTAAATGTGACTCTTTTAATCATAATCTAGAGTGCATTGTAAAGGTCTCATAATTGTCTAACAGGTGGCGGCATCAACTCAATTTGTGTTAAAATTGGGCTTTCCCCCCCTTTTATATAGCTTATGTGGTTTTTTTCCTAAATGGTTTTCCACTCTCCCTCCACGCAAATGCGGGTTCACTTCCTCTAATTTAACCTTATCAATTTCTAATCCATTAGAGTAATTAGTACATAAGCGTATAACCCGAATGGGTAGTAAGAAGCAGTGCTAATAATAATAATAATATATAAAATGTTATCAATAACGACACCACATAAGGTGTTTTTACTTGCTTAAGGCTCTGTGTACACAGTCGACAAAATGTCTAAGCACTCTTTTGTCGTTACAATGTGTTCATTAAGTTTGACTGTAAGTGTGTACACAGACAACCTACACGACAGAACTGTGTCTCGGCACTTGAAAAGAGTTGTGGAGCGCCACATCATTGCGACGACTTATTTGTCTCACGACTTGGATGCGCTTAGTGCAAACAAACGGAGCAGTGCACACCGGCGACAATTNTCAATAACGACACCACATAAGGTGTTTTTACTTGCTTAAGGCTCTGTGTACACAGTCGACAAAATGTCTAAGCACTCTTTTGTCGTTACAATGTGTTCATTAAGTTTGACTGTAAGTGTGTACACAGACAACCTACACGACAGAACTGTGTCTCGGCACTTGAAAAGAGTTGTGGAGCGCCACATCATTGCGACGACTTATTTGTCTCACGACTTGGATGCGCTTAGTGCAAACAAACGGAACAGTGCACACCGGCGACAATTATGTCGTTCCTCGCCAGATTGTGTTTGGACCAGCCCATGACTTCAGTCTAGTTTTGGAACAAATATCGCATAAGAACAAAACTTATTGTAATAATTACTATAACGCTCAAAACCTGTATAAAACGTCCCAAGTGAAAGTCTTTCACTGTAAATGGGGTGCACCCAAAATTGACGTCCGCGTCCTCGTCGTTTTATATTGCAGGCTACAAGAGCAAAAATAGCACCTACTTCTTCTACGTCCATTATGATAATGGATGTAATATAAGTTTATGGAATTTGGTTTTTCCTGGCAACAAATATGTTCCCTGTGAACACACAAACCAACGACGCGACAGTTTCGTCGTTCATCTGTTGCTTTACAGTTGCTAGCCAGAAAGGTAGTGACAAAAAAGTGTTTAGACAATTTGTTGCCTGTGTACATATGGCCTAAAGGTCCTCCCCACACAGATTTTTGCTAGAGTTTGGTGGAAAATATCATAGGCGTGTTTTTAGGGTAAGCATAGCTTTTTAAAAATGTTACAGTGATGTTTTCTCTCACACTTGTTCGCCATTTTACAATACACACCCAAAATGGAGTATATTTCCGTTGATATCTGACCAATGAGTGCCCTACTCAGTGATAAGAACGATTTAAAAAAAAAAAGTTAAACACTAACCATCCCGTATTTTTACCTTAACAATGGTACATAAAATATCAAGTTTGACACCTTATAACTCGTGAACTGTAATGATTTGGAATCATTGAATCACTATTTATAGCTTATAACTATTCATTTGCTAAAAAAAAATTAGTAACATTTTTATTGACGTGTTGCTCTCAGATTTTTAACTTAACGACTGAAAAAAAGGTAGTTTTATAGTGAGATATGATTTATTTTTTCACACATGATGATAAATACGAGTTATATATGTATAACAAGGAACAAATCTCTCAAGTGAACTTTATTGCTTGTCCAAGTCTTAAGGTTGGTTTTGAGGCTTCAACTTTGAAGATTTTCTTAAATTTAAAATGATTAATTAGAATATTTATTTGGGTGTCCGGTAGCCAACCCTACTACAGCACTACCGGAGCACCCTAGGGGGTTACATGGTTAGGATGGACCCCGAACGGTAGGGGTTGGGATGGATGGTTCGTGGGGAATGAGACTAGCGAGTTAGTCCAAGAAGATATATTTATTACTCCAGATAGATACTAAGCTACTAAATAATATTAGGTAATTCCCCGTGACGAGGAAGCACGTGCGAAAACGGGACTCGTGAAAACTACCCAGAGACCCGGGATCGACCCTCCGACTGGGGTGAACCGCCAGATCACATCTTAAGTCGTCACTTCTCTACCGGCGAGCCGACCACACAACCATCCAGCATGGCTTCCAACAGTCAACAACGTGTGTTCTTCTCACACACAAACATGCTGATCTCGATTCACACCAGTCCAAAGGTCCTTTGGTCGCACCGTGCTCGCTCGTCAACAGGATGCAAGCTATATGAGCTATACGCTGTTCTCAACAGGAAGGTAACCCAATAATCTTGACTTCCAAGGAAATGTATAAGCGTGGGTTAACCTCCTGCCAGAATAAACCTTAAATAATTATGCTCTTACAAAACTAAGTTTAACTAATACAGGGGTCAGCAACCTTTTTGGGCCACGATCAACTTTTACATTTATCAAAGGTCCTGCGATTACCCTTCGTTTCTCAACTCTACTTTTAATTTTTTTTTAATTCTGTGCATCTTTTCTTTATTATTTTAATTTAATATTTCCTCCATTACTTCTGTTCTTGTCTTTATGGAAAATACATTAAATAAATAAAATGTACACTCCGTTAATCCTGGAAGGTAGCAGTCTTACCTTGACGGATTACACAATGGTCCTATCTTACAGGATGTACCATAGTGGAATAATATACGGTAAGCTTCTATTTTCGTAACGATGGGGTTTTCTTAAGCGATCGACTCGAAATTGCTACGTGATCGACCTGTTGCCTGTTTCAGACCCTCTGCTATGATATAATTTTGGACAACATTAATCAACGAATCTACTCTGTGAACTAACAGTTTCATATGCCTTTATTTCCCTCCGCTACCATAACCAATCTTACAATAAGTCAGCTGCTTCGCTCAAAATACAAGGTAAAAATACACGTGTATAAAACTCTAATGCAGAGGCTCCCAACCTGGTGTCCGTGAAACAAATCTATATTTAAATTTATTTTTTATTTGTATTTTACCCATCATATAAAATATTTTTCTTTGATCACAATTTACTTGAACATGTTTTTTTTATAACTGTCCGAATAAACATATTTTTTATTTTATTAACATGAAATTAGTTATGTATACTACTAAACATGTGTGTTCAGGCTTTTAATTTCACCCTGTATATCTAGAACATTAGGGGGTAGCACGGTGAATTATCATTAGCTTCAGGGGGTCCACGGTATGGAAAAGGTTGGGGACTACTACTATAATACAATATTCCTTCATGTTGAACCATAGTTTGGTTTTTTTTTAACTCATCTTCATCTTTCAAGTTATTTAATCTCAACACCTTCACGAGAGCCCAGTAAAGTCACTTATTGTGGTTGACATACCCGCCATACTGGAAAGATACCCGGATTGCCTAACATCGGCCCGAACGGGGCAAATGTTTCATATTACGATAGCTGAAGAAACACGAATATGCCGGTGTGTCATTTCTTATGACCAAAGCTCGTACTTAACAACTCACTTCAGCGCCAACGATCCAGTTTCAATATTTCTGTGTTTTTTTTACTGGACCCAAAAATGGAAAATTGACTCGTGTTTGAAATTGTGTTGTTTGTTGTTTTAGTCTGCGCCTTATAACCCGTCCAGGCCACACATTTAGATACACAAGGAGGATATTAACGAGGAAGACAGAATTTAGAAGCGTCCTTACCAACAGTTTAATCTACGGACACCCGCTTCGGTGACTGCATGGTATAAGGCACTACTCTCTAAAGAATTTAAGTATGAAAATGAAGCGCATCTACTGAAGTTCGGCTTAAAAGACTCCATTGACAGGCTTGCAAGACGTATTGATATTTTCATTTTATTTGGAGGTGACCTGGTGGTCTAGAGGTAAGGTGTCAGACTTCTGTGCTGGGGGTCCGGGGTTCAATCCTCGGTCCTGGAACAGATTTATCTGAATACCAAACCCTTCCTTCACCTCTGACAAGACATATTGTGAATGTGGAAAATGCCAGGCCTCCACTGTGGTTCGGATTCCACGTTAAACTGTAGGTCCTCCATTTTTCATCTCACAATCACCCTACCATTACACATTAGCGTAAGTGCGTATAACCCGAACGGGTAGTAAGACGCGGTGCTAATAATAATAATAATTTTATTTGGAGGGGGTAATGCGGGGAGGGAGGCGGGTAAGGTGTGGGAAATACAAGAGGATTAATTCCTACCCTATACAATCCGGTACTAAAACGATGTCTTGTGGGGTTATTAATTAGACTCGCCCGCCCCCTCTCATATTTGTTTACGTTCCTGTATATTAGCAGTGGAGTAGGAAAAAAGGGGTATATACATTGTACCCACACAATATTTGATTGATGAGTACATATTTTCGTTTATAACGTCGTTTATAACGATCCAAATTCTAAGATAAAATTATCTCCATTGGTATGAAGTGTTTATTGAGCGTTATTGTTCTACAGAACAGTGTGAATATGCGATCCTATATAAAACGTGCTGCTATTTCACTCCTTTGGGAACTGATATGATTAAAATGGGATAATCTAGTGGCCCGTGCAGAGTAATTATGGTCCTGACTCTGATTCAATGATTAATAAAAACAAAGTTTTCTCTCGACTAACGTAAGTCTTGACTGTCCGGTGATTGTTACGCGAGTGTCCTCACCTCCGCTTGTCAACAGGGATATTTCCTAAGACTTGTCTTCTAAGATATTCAAGCGACAAGATGCTTTGTCCTTCGAGAAGATTTTTCTTGGGTGGTTGATAGAGAGATAGAAAAAGCTAAGTTTCACCACATATAAGTTATATTAAATAAATGTTAATAGTCCGACATAACTAAAATGCCAATTTTCTGTCTTTGTTTGCTAAACCAATAAAAGTAGAATATGTTTTACTTGACATATTTGAAGCAAAAATTATGAACACAAGATTAATCCAGAATACAACTTACAATCTAACACGATCTAGGAAAGACCATCCAATATTATAATATAATCTTTTACAGAAACAACATTACATGACAATTACAAAAGCTAACAAAACATTTTCATTTTTTCAATTTAATTGACGTGTTTAACACGTACATTCTGAACCGACTGATTATATCAGCACACGATTTATAAACTAACTTAAATCTAGAACAAATACAACATCTAGCCCCCACCGTTAATTCCTCCCTGGGAATGGGGGAACCCAAATTTCACCAATTATATATTTTTCGGCCATTCCAGGAATCGAACTCAGGACTGTTAACTCAGTAGACAGACACACTAACATCTGAGCTAAAGTGTCAGATCTACCTTAGTAATTTTCCCACATTCATACTTCATGTCATTTAATCAGCTGTAATCCCTATTGGTAATTAGTATATTTATAATTTGTGTGCACCTCCTTTTGATAATCTTTCAGGCTAATCTTTACACCATGGGTTAGAGAAGAGAAATCTAGAACTTAAATTGAATAAGCCTGCATATTCATAAAGGGAGAGTGGAAAATAATTGAGGAAACACAAGCCTGAGTAGGCCCTACACTCGATAGGGATTCGAACTTCAATCTTCCCATCACCGGCAGTCCAGCATTCTGCGAGAGTGACTCCTTAGACCATGAGACAAAATATGTGAATCACCTATACCTGGGATTGAGTCCGGGAAATATAAGTCGAAAGTCGACTTATTTGACCACTGGGGCTGTGGGAGTAGGACCTTAATGTTCAATAATGTCGATAAGTACTGACTGCAATGCTGTGAGAAATCAATCAAAGTAGTAAAATAAATTTATCTATNCCGCCGCGCCTTAGTATACTGGGTTTTAGCCTACTATCTATCCTTACTAAACCTTCAAAAATGTGTTTAGAAAAAAGAAGTAGTGTGGCTGTACTAACCATACTATTGTCTGTGGTGGTCCGCCTGTCTATAGCCGGTCTCTCCACAGTGGCCCTTCTGCCGCCCCCAGAATGCACCAGCTCGGCTCTGAACCCCACCTCGCCCGCTCCTGGGTCATCGCTCTCCAGCACCGTCATCAGGTAGCCGATATACGAGGTCGCCAGTCGCAGCGTCTTGATCTTTGATAACTGTAACACAAATAAAATGAAACGGTGGCTTCAACTAAATATTCTCCTGGGAAAGGTTAGTCAAAGAGGAGGGGAAGAGTTTTTAATTCAAATTCATTAAGTATTATGATTGTTTTCTTTCTTGCATTTTAATTCCTATACAAGCTAGTACCTTGTTGCCGGGACGTTTGGTATACAGCCCCGCAGGTCTTCTGCTTTAAAATAGAGAGGATGATTTATTTGAGGTATTTAAAGTGCACTTTGCAAAACGACTGATTATATCAGGACACGAAAATTGCTATGAGTGAGAGAAAAATGGCCTACCAATTTTGCCGGGAAAGGTATTTTCACATACCTTCTAAGGTTCTTTTATATGCCACAATCGACATGGGACCAATCACTTTACTCCCCCTCCGAAGGAGGTTGTGCTACGGATTTGTATGACCCAAGAAGAATCTATCGACCCTGGCTGGGTTTGAACCCACGAACATCGGGTCCTGAGGAGAACTTTACCCCAAGATCTCCAAGGTCGACAAATAAAGAGTAGAATCTGCTTGCGTGAAACCCATAAAGGGAAAACCACCTTAAGTACACCCGACTGGAATTTGAACCCTGGTCTTCTCATCATCGGCAGCCAGTCTATTGCAAAAGTGACGCGTTAGACCACACGGTCACCGAAGCGGGTCGCAGAAATTCATATGCTAGAAAAACTATTATGTTGGCCCACGATGTTTTACAAAACAAACTATAAACAGCTGATTATCATTTGTTTTTAGTGAATTAACAACTCTGTAATATTAATGTAACTGTCTAACAGGCTTTCCATTTAGTTAATTATTTCAAATTTTCTCACAAAATCAAAGGCAGATGTCAGTTTCCATATAGCTTTATAGGCGCATGTGCACTAATGAGTCGGTGAGGCAATAAATACCGAAATTTTACTAAAGGCAAGTAAGGAAATAATATAGGTAGACCGGGAGCTGGGAGGGGCTTCGTTTTCAAAATATCAGGGACGCATTCTGTTTTTTGGGATGTGTTAAGAAGGCTATTGGATTTAAGAAACTGCATGTTGCCAGGCGATTTTTTGCTCGAATAAATTTTTACAGCATACACTATAAGGCGCTAGAGCCGTGACTTAAGAACGAACTTTGTTCAAGTGCTTTAGTTAGAAGCAGTGCTCACATGTCTTAAGAACATTTACTTCTATGACTAATATCATAATATATAAAAGGTTTAATTAATAAAACAATAATATATAGTTTTGAAAAAAATTAATTTGGGAAAAAAATATCAAAATGGATCTATCCAGCTTCAAAGTTTTTACAATTTTTCTCTGACAATTTACTTAAACTTATACACAATGTTTCAAATTTTCTACAACTGCACGATTTGGTACTACATGAAGTTTTAAATTTACACGGTTTAATATAATATGAAACTGGCTATTTGGTCATGATATTGAGATACAGGATATAATTAAGCTTGCTTCAAAATTTATGGTTCAGATAAAGGTAAGTATGCATTTTTTCAAATATAAGTTTGCCCGGAAGCTGTTACACAATGCACATATAATGCATCAGGAGTGCAGAGAACTCGTGACAAGTTCACGCTTAAGCCAATCGCTTGGTAAATTGATCTGTACCGAACCTCACCTGCTGAAATGCTTTGTTTGCATATAAGTTAAGAACATTCTTTTTCCTGCCGACTAAACTGACTAAACTATTTCCGTTTTTTAACAAACAAAGTGCTGGCTAAATAAACGGCAAATGGGCACGATTCAAGGCTTTTTATTTTTTAACCTGGGCGATTAGCTGTATCACAGCCTGTAAGGGCATGTAATGCCGGCCTTTTTTTTTCTATGAACCTGAATGCAACTTTAAACCTTTGCAGTTGTAAGCCTCTTGAATCTAGACAAAAATAAACTCCAATACAAATACATCAGTATCTGGACTTTGCACAACTACTTCTGATTGCTTCAGATATTGAGCTGCATGAAATATATGGCAGATAAGTCTAGGATCTCCTTCTAGTTTATTTGATTTTAAATCGAAAATTTCATCACAAACAGAATTCTGTAGCTTATAACACTTCATGTGGTCATCAAACTCACTGCAAATATAATTTTTTTTTATCATCTTCAAACTGAATATTTGTATTAACATGGTTGCTTAAAAATTAAATAATGCTTAGCTTATTTTCAATATTTGCGAAGAAGTTTTGATAATTATTTGACACATTTGTAAAAGTCCCCGAAATAATTACTTTACTTAAATATTTTCCCTTGGACCACAATTCATTTTCGACAGATGTCATCACATGGAATACCACGTCTACACTTGATACAAAGTAACTCGAAAGATAAGATGTCGCTTATTTGAAAAACTCTTCAGCAAACTGCCCAAAATTTGGACTTTTTTAAAAAATGAATGGAGTGGACAAGTGCCATTTAATCAATAATACAAGCCTTGTTGATATTTTGAGCACTTATAATATCTTATAGTTTTAAACCGGGTTTACGACAGTGGTTATTTTCTATTTCGTTCATCAAACATGAGTTCTGACTTTCATGATATCCTATCAATGCATGGGATGTTAAGCTACGCAAATCAAATCCACGCTAACATAATTAACTTCTACACTCCAACAATTTCTTTAGAGGCATCTAGTGATTTATTAACTTTGCGGTCTTGCTTCGATTTAGGAGTGTGATTAAGATTAAGAAACTCCGTACTTTTTATTGGTTCGAATAAGTTTTTTCTTAAAACTAAGCGCTCTCCTTCAAATTGGTTTATCGCTTGTTCTCCATTATGTTTTACTGAAAGTAAATATTGTGCTACGCTTGTCTCAACAAATTACCCAGTATAGATATTTATAATACTTTTTTCAGGATTGTTTTCGAATGGATTTTACTGGGCCAAAAGAACAATTAGGCACCGGATATTATCTTCATCTTTATTCATTCTCATCTGGTTCCATTCATTGTGAAAAGAATAATCCAGCTCACAATCAAGAAACATCAAATAAAGCCTGATGGATCGAATTTTTAAAAGTAGCCACCTTTGCATAGCGTCCTCATTTTGAGTTATCCCAATCAAACCACCCGTCACAGCTGAAGAGCGTATTTGATATTGTTCTAATGCGTAAGTTAATTCCACAGAATGAAATACTCCGGCTGTTCGTTTCACAGAAAGCATATCTATTTAAAATTCGTCGATAAGTTTAGTTAGTCTATCAGCAGCGCTTTGAATAGTCATAAAAGTATTTGGCTTTGGTTCTTGCACTAAATCTTTAGAAGTGTCACAAAATAAACAACACTCACCACTGCGGGTTTTTTTTTCGGCTAATAACTTATATATATATTTTACTAAAATAGGCAATAAAATACTAAAAGCAAATAGTGCACGTTGGCTCGGTAGAAACACTATAAAACGATTGAGAAGCGCTTGCCCTTGAACGACCTACAAAATTTAGCTAGTGCACACAGGGAGGGGTGTGGGCATGCAGGGGGCATGTACCAAATATTAAACCAGCTGGAAACATGAATTTCCAATGAAACTATCATCCAAGGTGGACAAATCTGAAAATAAACTGTGTCCCTCATATTTTGCAAACAAAATCCCTCCTAGCACCTGCATTTATAAGTATCTTATAAGATCCCACAAATAACACAGATTGGGGTTGATAATTTAGAAATTACTGCGAACAACATTATCATGACAGAGTTAATTAGTTTAAATATTTAGGAACAATTAAACTAGCAAAAACGATACTAGATTAGAAATTAGGAAAATGATAGTCTGTAAATGCATGCTATTACTCGGTCAATCTGTTGTTGACATCTCGCCTGCTGTCAAGGAATGAGAATCTCAGAATACACAAAACAATAATGTTACCTGTTGTTCTCCGTGGGTGCTAAACGTGGTCTCTTACCTTACATGACTAAAACAAATTTTGGGGTGTTTAGGAAGACATTTGATTTAAAAAAGGATGAGGCTGCTTAGGAGTGACGGAGGATACATAATGAAGAGTTACATTAACTGTGCTCATCACAAGACATTGTTACGTTAAACCAGTCTCGTAGATTACTGTGGGCAGGACATGCAGCATGAATGGGATAATTTAGAACCTTGTTCAGGTTACTGACAGGCAAACCTAATGGGAAGAGACCTATGGGAAGATTTAGACGCAGATGAGAGTTTAACCTTAGAATGGACCTGAAAGGGATAGGGTGTAGTGAGATGGAGAGGATAGAATTAGCTCAAGAGAGGGAGAGGTCGCATAATTTTGTAAGTGCGGCAATGGACTCTCGAGTTCCCAATACCATAGAGTAAATGAGTGAAATGAATACCAATAATATTCTATGGATCAGCTAAGATTGTTTCTATCAGTGCAAAGCAACTAACACTATTAGCGCTTATTTCTTGTGATGTATTTAACGCTCGTCATGTGAACACATTTCAGTTCCACCCTTGTTTTTCGGGTTTCCGGAAAACGCGGGAATGCACAGTAAGAGCAGTTTGTTTACAATACAGACACTGAAAGGATATACTATGTATAGATGCTCTTACCTTAGTGTCAGCCGGAACGTTTGGTATGCAGTCCCGCAGGTCGGCGAAGGCATTGTTGATGCTCTGCGTTCTCTTGCGCTCCTTCTTGTTGGCACAGGTGCGTCTCTTGACGACGCGCACGGGCATCCCGTCTGCCCCCGTCGTCACTGTCGTGTAGTACTGACTGTTACTACCCCCGTCAACCCCAGAGGAAGGGTACGGCTCATAGTGGGGTGAGGGGTCGTCGAAACCAGGACTTTCATCTCCCCGTGAGCCCGTAGGGGTGCCCGGACTACTGCTGCACGGGGTGCTCCTACTGTTGGCCCAGTACACATGCGGGGAGGGATCGCCCACGCCGGGTGTGCCACCACCTGTACATCATCAATATTGTGTGGAGTTCATGTTGATGTTTTACTGTTATAGTTGTCTTCAAAATATTTCAAATTTTCAAAAATTACTCGTCAGTAAACTACGATTAATCAATTTTACTCTTAAAAAAATAAGTATACTGTGCTATTTATAATGTAAACTCTTCCCACAAGTCAAATTTGAACAAATTCTTTAGAGCGAAACTCTAATCACGAGCTTATATCGTGGTTTGACCATATCACATTTAACTATAGGATGATTTTTGTTTGAGCGTGCCAAAATAAGAAGGGTGGGAGATAGTGCTCTAACGACCATATTCAGTGGCGGACTTTATATTGTTACGTCCCTCAGCACCATTATGATATGCNTTTGTGGGATTTGGGAAGGTTGTGGGGAAAGGGGTGGGGGGGGGGGGGGTTTCGGAAGTTATTATTGGAGAAAAGATTTCTATGAAAGAAAATCAGTAATGTACAGTACATGCCCTACAGTAGCTTGAGTTAACATTATGAAGAAGGGGAGACTGACGTCAGTTACAAAGCGACTGAAAAGTAAAGTTATTTAAACATAAATATTGTTGTTCTGACTTTAACTTGAAATATTTCGATAATATTAGTCAATGATTTTTAAACGTGATTATTAAAAACCACATATTTTAATAAAATAATGTAATTCAAAATGTGCTGCCCGAAGTGTTTCCAGAAGTCTAGGCAACTTTTGTGGCATGCAATCAGTGCCACAGCTAGCTGGTGGTATTGGTACCATCGAGACGTCGTGCACCATCCAAACTTAGGTCACATGACTAAATGTCTCGCTACACAGGCAACAGGTTCATGCCATACAAGAGCGGAACTGATGGAGGATTACATATTCAGGAAGCTAACTGACACGCACCTTGTTTACTCGTGTTCAAGTGGTTAGATAAGCTTTTATTTTAGGTTTAAAAAACTCTGGTTGAAATCTAGTTGCTTAAAATATTTGTTTAAATTCATCTTGTTACCCAGATTTCAAATTTCTGGCATTAAGTTTAAGGAAACAATGTGTTGTAGTATTTTATGTTAAGCCGGATAAGTCGTGTGTTAATTTCATAAATTATTTAGTAAGTCCACGTTATGAAATCTATCGTGACAGGTCAAATCAAGGGTCAAGTCTTGGTCAGGTGCACCAGCGATGGTTTTACACATATGAAATTCTGATCATGGATTTAAAAAAAAGGATTTGTTTTTACTTTTGAATTATTTTTTTAATCTTATTTTTGACATTCCCTTAAACTCCCGCGACACGCCTAATAACCTTTCGTGGCACACCGGTTGAAAAACGTTGCTCTATAACTACCTTCCTCATCCTTACCCTTAGATTAAGCTGTTAATGACCTTTATTGTGAACGTTATTTAAAAAGATCTGTATTTAAACTACTTTAAAATAGTTAATAACGAGATTCAACTAGTCAATATAGTCTAGAAAGCAAATGTGTTACCATACCATGGCTATTTTTCTTTTGAATATTTTTTTTAATGGAACTTGACTTTGCCAAGCGGATCAACGGTATTAGAAGCTTTAGTTTAAATCCCGTATAGGGTGCTTTGTGGTTCATTTAAAAAATAAAGCGTGATGGTTATACTAAAAAATTAAAATACTATGAAATAAATACATAAATAAGGACTTTTAACCAGCCTAACCACAATTTAAACGTTTTTTTTATGAGTATTATCGTCTTATTGCCCATCCCAGTACCTGCACATTTACACTAATGGGTTTGTTATGATTAGGTTTAAATGTAGATGAAATGTACCTGAATTTTCGTAGAGGGAAAGTATAAAACCATTTATGAAAAAACATCCCAGCTGGAGTTCGAACCTAAACCTCCACATGACCAGTAAACTTGACCAGACAACTTAGCCGGCATGCCCATCAATGTGAGTCACAATAAGGTAGAACATTTGAAAACTTCCAAGGATTTACTGTCAGACAAACAGTTTCAATATAAAGGCTTGAAATTAGCCGTTCAATCAAAAGTCCAGTAATTTTGAGAAGGGATTATGTTCGTTTCATTGTGGTTGGTACGAGCACTTTTACATAGGCTATATAAATAAGTTAAAATATACGATCATTTCTAGACAATTTTAATTTTGCAAGTTTTAATTTAATGATAAATTGTATTGCAAATAGCAGAGAGATTTAATCAAATAAGCTATATAAATGTTTGATTATATTTGTAAGTACTCATTTCAAAATAAATGAAATACGCATTTCCTAATCAAGCAATATGTTTATTTACCACGTCTTACCACCCGTTCGGGTTACACGCCTATGTACTAGTTACATTAACGGGTTAGGGATTAGGAATACTTAATTTAGATGAAATGCACCTGCAATTGCGTGGAAGGAGAGTAGAAAACCATTTAGGAAACCACCCTCAGTGCACCCGACCGGGACCAAACCCCGATATCCCCGTCTTCGGTAGTCTAGTCCAACACGAGTAGCGTGTTAGACCATGCAACCCCCCAAGCGGATTTAATCAAGCAATAGTTAGTACTTTTTTAAAATTACTTCACAAAACAGTAATAATTTTAATAATACTATTGTATCAATATTACTTTCTTATGCAATAACTAGTCTATTAATACCTATTGGAAAATCTTGTTTCAATGCCAACACTATTCCACTGTAAAATAATATTGCTCGATGGTTTATGGTCCGTTATAACATTCAATACAAAAAATAAAATCGCCCAACCAAAGGTTTATACAAATATAAAGATATTTAAAAAGTCCCTCCGAGCCCTTAGATCTACAAGAAGACGGGGTACGTATAAGCAAATTTTTCAAAACACTCAAACCTCGTAGTAATAATATGAGTTTGAATATAGTGAGATTTTGGTAGGAAGAAACCTTGAGAAAATAAAAACGTATTTTTGCTGTCTACAATAAAAACATTCATTTCGATGGCCGCATAATCTAAGGCAGGGGTTTTCAACACACAGCAAAAAAAAAAAAAAAATCAGCCCATTGGATGATGAAATATATATACAAATATATAAATATATGTATGTATATATTTACAAATACAGATATTTTACATACCTCCTGTTAGTAAAAAAACCCAGAGAACATACTTAACGAGAAATCCTAACCCTAGTGTGAGTATGAGTGTGTGAGAATGATCTAATATGAATATTATCGGTATTGTATTGCGGCCCACGGGCTTTGGACCCCGGACATAAGGTCTAAGGCGCTACTCTTGTAATAGACTAGACTTTCAATGACGGGAGATAGGGGTTTGAGACCCGGTCGGGAGTACTGAAGATGGTTTTCCACTCTTCCTCCATAAAAATGCGGGTACACTTCCTTATTATATCAGCATAATAAGTATAGTCCTGTATATTTAAACCCGAACGGGTAGTAAGACACGGTGCTATGAAAGTAAAACAATGATAACATTTTACTAAATTATAATTTTATCGTTATTTTATAGGTAGTATTAGTATACTATATCAAAAGTGACAGCTGTAGATCCCATAACTTGACGTATGAATACATGAAAGTATATATAGTATTTTCTTATAGCTGTCAAATAAGGTTTTTACTATGCATTATACATTGCCCCATTTTATTCTAACGTTTTCACGTCATTTATAAAATTTGGACCCGCTATACCTTCAACAGAAAATATTCAAGAATAAAATTCACCCTAAATTTTCATAATAGTATTTACATTGACTAAAAACTATGTTGAGAGCTTTAAACTACTACCAAAAGAGTTTTTTTTAAAGTGATACAGAAATCTTCAGTTCATTTTTAATAAAATGAGCAAAGTTATCGATGAATTTACTTACAAGACAAGTTTGTAAGATTTTAGAACGAACTGAACTTGCAGGTTTTCTTCTAAAAGGAGAAGCAGTTATTTCAGTTATATTTTGAGATTTGAGACTCTTGATTACAGACTGAGCTAAACTCTCAAGCAATCCAGGACATAACATAAGGGAAATCACACCTAAGTTCACCTGGCCGAGATTCGAACATCAACATAACAGCTACCTGGAATTGTTTACTACGACTGTAGGGATATGGTATCGAAAGAAAAGTATCGATAACAGTAAGTATCGGTATCGAAATTTTAGTCTGGAAATATATTTTTTCTTATCTAGTAATAATAATTTCAATTTTTGCACCATAATTTTATTTTCATATTTATTTAAACACTTAAAATTATCATGATTTTTAATAATCTAAAACAAACTTTTCAAGATGATTTTTCGCTAACCAGTTTTAAAAAAAACTTCAATAATTCACTTCTGGGAGGTGCCATTTTTTAACCAAATTCGTTGTTTATATTCTCTATCAAGATAGATTATTAACTATTGATAAATGCTAGAAGAATGGACGCCTTGCTCTGCTTCATCTGCTGAAACAACGCACATACACTTTTCTGCTTCGTCTGCTTGGGACACCTTTATTTGACTGGGTTCCTTGAGCTCTATAAAAAGCTTCTTTTGTTTAATTTGTGATTACCGTGCTCATTGCTAAAGGGGTAGTAGACTGATCGCCACTCACGCCTTCATCCAGTCAGGCATCGAGCTGTATTGATAACCAAAGATGAAAGAACCGCTTTGAATTATGATAAGCTAAAAGAGATTGAATGCTGGAGTTGCTTCTTGCTTGTCATACAGAGAATTAGTGAGAATTGAAATAGTGTCATTTGTTCTTCATCCACAGTCCATTCTAGTAAAAATGTAATTCAAACATAAGAGAAGTTAACCAAAAAATTTGTTTCTTTCGATACCGATCCGATACAGGAGTGTGAGTACTAATATAAGTAAAAGTATCGAGTAAAATACTAGTATCGAAAGGGAAATATCGATATTAGTAAAGTATCGATACTTTTTTCACATTCCCAACTAACTGATCCCAAGTGATGGGTCACCTTTTCAAAATAATATGGCTTTTTGGTTTTATGAAGCTACTTGAGCCAACAGGCTTACTAGCATTAATTTAAAACATATTAGAAAAAAAATACAAAGCACATTAGTAGATCTACATAAAAAAAAGATCTGGATAGCAAATACTCTCATTTGGAAGACAGTGCTGTTACTACTAAAATATTACCAAACAACATTTTTTTTTAGTACCGCGTCTTACTACCCGTTCGGATTATATGCTTGTATATTTATTACACTAATGGTTTTATGGATTAGGAAGGTTAGATTTAGAGGAAATATACCAACATTTTCATGGAGAAATAGTGGAAAATCATTTTTGAAAAACCCACCCTCAGTACACCCGACCGAGATTCGAACTTTAATCTCCCCGTAATCGACAGTCTAGTCCAACACGAGAGTAGCGCGTTAGACCATGTGGCCACCGAAGCGGGCACCAACATTATTAATCACAATAAACGCATTTTTTTTTACCTGACAGATCAATATTATAAATAGCGGTTTCTTGAAGTAGATAGTGGTTACTTTACTCACCTGCGTGACAGGATAACGTTGCGCATTGTTTGCAACGATTCAATCTACGAGCTAGAGTAAAGTATTCCATTCACCGTAGGAATTGACTTCTGAAAGGCCCTTTTCCCTACCATAAATCTAATATATAGTAGGATATTGGTAAGAAAAAAGACCTTTCAGAGAGTAATTCCTACCATGAATGTAATATAGCTTGGAAACTATAATGTATTAAAACACATGTTTTAGCTAGTCATTTTATTTCGCTTGTATATGGTTAATCACAAGCTAGCCCAACATAACAAAACCTAAATTTCCCAGGTCTTACAATAATTGAAGGTTATGTTAAGATAGAATGGATGAACAAGACGCCCGTGGCGGCTGGAACCTGGTTTGAATGTCAAGCTAATTGAGTTTGGTTTGTCAAAGACGGGGCTCGAATCTCGGGCTGGAGTATTGAAGGTAATTTCTTATAGACGGTTTCTCGAATTTTTCTCAACGAAATTTAAATTTAATATAAATTCTACCTTCCTCATCCCTACTAGAATAGTTTATTAAATGTGAATAGCTCACGCACGGATGGTAAGACGTGGTACAAATAGTAATATTAATAACAATAGGCTATTAATGTTTAACCTGCAGCTGTGGGAACGCAGTATAGATAAATTCTAAGCCCATCTAGTCTGGTTTTCCAGTAATGGGTAGTTTGGGATACGGATTTCCGCCGAGTGTATACCCTTATTTTGGTAGCCAGAACAGTGTTTGGTAGTTACTATAGTTACTAAAACAATTTTATGTAGTCATACGGCAAGTCATGTTATCTAGAGATGTCACTTTTTTTTATACATACTATCAATCCCTATAAAATAACACAAATACTATAGTAAAATTTTATCAATGTTGGCTGCAAAGAAATATGTTTGAATTTTCTAAACTGTTCCTCCAACGAAAATCAGAATATAAGTAAACAAGGCTGTTATTTCCTAAATGGTTATCCCATTCGCCAAGCAAATTAGAGTGCACTTTCTCTAAATTCTACATTTTACATTCCTGCCACATTACCATTATATATATACACGTAGGCATATATCCCAAAAGAAAGTATTGAGATTCGATAAAGAGAAAAATACATCAAAAATAAAAGTAACACCAATAGTTACTAAAATCTGAAAGTGTCCCCACCTGAATGGTGATGCAGGTGATGGTGAATGTAGTGGTGCGGTGTCTGATGGTGATGGTGGTAAAATGCGGCCGCCTGATGCTGGTAGAATGGGTCCTGATGGTGCACCCCCGTGGGGTGGTGCAAGGCGGAGGGGGGTGGAGTCGAACCCATGGTCGCTAACGAGACGCCGCTTCCGTAAGCTTCCAACACACTCATCTTTGACCTTTTCCCTTCCCCCTGCTCTAGTCACAATCACTTTGTTCCCCTCACCTTGTCAAACCTTCTCTGATAACCAGGTGAACAACAAAACACTTCACTGACTAGATGATTTTTTTTTCAATTTTAGTAATGTTAGGCTATTTATTTAGTTTTTAATTGTTCACTTATTGAAATTCTCTTTCGGAGCGTTCTTTATATTCACCAATTAAATTAAGTTTTTCACATTTGATTATGGCAAAATCGCTACTGTTCTATCTTTAAGAATCTCTCCACAACTTATTTGGTTATCAACTATCACTTCAACCACAATCCTTCGGTGCATCGCATATTACTTGGTACAGTGATAAATAAAGAACAAAATAAGTATTCCTATCGTTTGTTTTCCTTGGCTAACCTTTTTCGAAAAACATAATTTTTCAAAAAAAATAAAAGAAAAATTTGTTAATGCATAACTCCAAAAAATATATGTTTCGTTTTTATGTTAGTTTCTATACTGTACATTTGTGTCTCGATCTTTTATGATAATACATTATAGGATTTGTTAATATGTGGTCGAAGAAGCACAAGTTATTAAAAGGAAAATTAACTTATTTTGACTAATAGAGTGCATTATTTTAGCTGTTTAAAAAATGTTTTAAAACAAATGTTGCCTAAACTCTGTCTTATGTCAAAATCAGCCGAAAGCTATCTCGGCACAAAATTTGATCACTGTACAGTTGAACCACCGATATTACTGACGAGACTTGACTGATCTTTTGACTTCATCTGACTTCCCAAACTTGTTTTTGTTAGATTTAGCCAAAACCAACCCTTCTCCCCCTATCATTAGGTTGGTAATCCTCCCCGGAAACCACACTCTCTTTTTTGTGAGATTTAAACCCCGCCCATTACCGCTACGCAACAGTACTCTTGCATTGTGACGTCACCGATTTTTGGAGCTCCCCTCTGAGAGGGAGGCCACGCCCCCGACCACGCTACAGCGCATGCTTTTCGAAAGGATTAGAGGGAGGGATTTAAAATGACGGACACGCCTTCGTATCAGTTTTGACAGTTAAAAAAAGTATCGTATTCTAAGAGTCAAGTGCTTGGAGCAATAAACTTTTTCATTTAAATTCACATATCGTGTTCTCGCCTTTTTTTTAATTGAGAGATTATAAGGGACCAAAAAAAACACCGTTTGGTTGAATGAAGGAATGTTAACTCCATCCTAGGTCATGAACTGGGAACTAATTTCTAGTCACCCGCTTCGGTGGCCGCATGGTCTTCGGCGTCACTCTCGCGATAGACTAGACTGCCGATGACGGGGAGCTAGTGGTTCGAGTACCGGTCGGGTGTACTGAGAGTAGCTGTTCAAAGTTAGTTTGCCACTTTCCCTCCATGCAAATGCGGGTTTTCAACCTTACTCATCTTAGTACATAGGCGTTCAGCCCAAACGGGTAGTAAGGCACGGTGATTTAAAAAAAGTATACTACTCTAAGGAGAAAATTAGGAGAGTTGATGTTAACATATAAACATGAACATATACACCACCCAATTTTATAACGGATGGGCATATCCGATAGATTGAAAAAGTCACTAGATAGGCTATATCACGTTGGCCTACTATTTATACGTTGAGTCATTTTATCTGCAGCTGTCACTTTTATTAGGTATTATCGATAAATTACCTATAAAATAATATTAATAATAATGTAGGCCTAAAATTATCTCAATGTTGACTGCAAGAAAGCATGTTTATATTTTCTAAAATATCCAGGCTATATCCATATTCATACATTGGAGAAGGTATAATTTATATGTAATGTACAGAGTGGCCATAAAGTCTGATCACGTGGGGAATGTTGGAGGCACAAGTGCATACTGTGAAGATCAGATACAGGGATCATCTAAAGCAGAGTTGGGCAACATATTCTTCAATATAGTCACAGGCGTGGCAGATTAGAAATGAAATTCGCCAATCCATGTAAATATTGGTATGTTGCTCAATCGAACAATTAAAACAACACACACGGTTTGAATAAGTTTATCCAAAACATGTAGGCACTCGGCCACTAAGTTACAGCTGCCTCAGATACAAATGATGACAATGGTTTGGATTGAAAATGTAAGATAATTTAATGCGAAATTTTACAATCCTTTTGTCCGAAATGTTGCAGAAAGATTGAATGAGTATCTGAACTCAATTAGCATCATAGCTCCACCTCCAAACTGACATCAACAATTCGTGATCTTTATTTTGACTTCATGAAATCCATCGTAGGGTACGTAGACTATCCCATCCACGTTGATCCAACAATGGACAGTAATTTAGAAATGCCCAGTTTCAAAGTTGGGAGATTGTTGTCAATACAAATAAATTTCCCCATATCTGTGACTGAAGAATTATGGTAAATCTTCAAGTGTCCCAGAATGTGAAGAGAAATCAAATCATCTTCAAGGCCAAAGATAGAAGGTTAGGTTCTTTGATTCAATTTGTAATATCAAAGTGTAGTGGATTTCACGGGAATTAGATTTCAATTTGAAGTAATTGAAATCAGAAAAAGGTGATTCAAATTTCCTGTCTAGGTTTTGGGTCCAGTTTACATGGAGTTGTCGCTTCACGTCAAATAAATCCCACCCCTAATTTTTTTCTTTTTTCTTTTTCCTATGATACGAAGGAGCTATCAAGTTACAACCAAAACATGCCATTAGAAAAAATAAGTTTATTTTACTTTGAGAGCTTTACAAAATTAAATTCGTCACACTTTTAAGACTAATCCGCTACTTGTGGCAATTGGCACCAGCGTTGCCCATCCCGGATACAGTAGTAGCCCCATGGCTTCTTTGGTGCTGACTGACAGTTCACGGCTTAATTCTGACAGTCAACATTTGGGTATATACCTCAATTTTGACCGTCAGACGTGACAGCTGCTAAACACATGTTTTTGCAGGTCATTAGGCTTGGCGTAGGGATACTAAATTTGGTCTGATAACTTTTAAAAGCTTTTAGCTGTCAGCTGTGAGCTGTCAGTCAGCACCAAAGAAGCCACGGGGCTACTGTACACGGCAACGCATCGTGGAGGGCTTCGCGAAGGTTAATAGGGATGCGACGCTAGTGGACCGAGTTCATAATAGCTTTGATCCCAGAGTTGAACTTTTGATCGTCAATAAGTGACAACATCTTGAACATGTAATGTAATGTCATTTAATGTCTGCACACTAATTTTTTAAATCTATTTTATGTTTTTATATATTTAAAATACGTAGGTCCATAAGCAAGTTTATTTGACTATATGTGTGTATCTGTGAATATAGCCTAACTATGTGTCAAGGCTTTATGGCCACCCTGTAGGCCATAAAGTAAATGGATAAAAGGGTGAGGGGCATTTAGGAAAATCAACTTCAGTACATTCAGTCGGGGTTCGAGTCCCAGCCTACCGGTTAATGGAAAACTAGACTAAATGAGACTGACGCATAATGTTTTGTTTTTTGATAATTTTAACTAACGATTAGGTTATTCGTACTTATTACAATCATAACGTGTTTTTAATAATGATTATGTTAATATCCAATCATTAATTTTATTTATTAATTTTTTTAATCAAGATTAAATCCTACTTTATTATTAATAATTTGGGTTGAGGGTATTAGCCCGAACGTTTCCAAGCTAGAATTTATTTTTATGTTATGCTTTATTTGTTTGGGTTCCTTTACTAGTAGTCTATCAACATTATATTTGTATCTTTCAAAGGCGCATCATGTAATCAGGGCTGGATTATTATCTGTGGAGAACCCTGGGATTACATAAAATTGGCAGCCCCTACATTAAAGTTTTTTTTCTTTTCAACCTTTTGACATTTATTTTCCCTGTACAAAATTAACTGTTAAAGCTCAATGTTAAATATATTATTTAAATAAGGAAATAATGACATCACAATAAATCATATGTATAGTTACATATGTCCCTAACCACTAGGTTCAGTGCGAATGGGGTTGTTTATGTTATTAAAAACACAATATCAGATATTTGCCTGCCACACGTGCCATTAGTAAATGAGTAATACTTGGTCAGAAATAAATAAAAATTAATATCATAAGTTACATATATTTTTAAGATTTCACCATGACTGTAATCTATAGAGCCAAAATATTTATTTTTTCTGGCGACTGCTTGTGAATACCCATGTCACCCTCCCTTAAAACTGGGCCTGCATACAATGGAATAGAGTTTTATCTTTGGATATATAATGCGAACTTTCTAAACACATATTTACTAACAACAATATACAAACCAAACGTTTAGACCACGTGTCCACTGATGAGAGTTATATGTATGATAACTCACCTGTCTGGCTATTAGAGGGAGGGATTTGAACCCCGACCGAGTGCAACGAGGGTGTGGTTTCACTTTCTCTAGAAATCCCCCTCCTTATCTTATTGACTCAGATCAGAGGCGGGTAATATCTTTTTTTAATGTGACCGCAGTTGTGGCGAATGAGAGGGGAGATTCACCCCGCCATGTAAAAAAAAAATTGAGAGATTTCGTTGATCGATCGAACATTTAAAACAACACACACCGGGGGAATGCCAGGCCTCCACCGTGGTTCGGATTCCACGTTAAACTGTAGGTCCTTCATTTCATCTCACAATCACCCTACCATTACACATTAGCGTAAGTGCGTATAACCCGAACGGGTAGTAAGACGCGGTGGTAATAATGATAATGAACACACACTGTTTTAATACGTTCATTCAAGACATGTACACTCATTTGACTACTCAGTTACAAACGTCTCAGACCACGGCCGTCTTTATTTACAAACCAGAGTGTTAAATTTGGCAACTCCGCTTGTAGTGACGTCATGAGGCCTAGTGATCTGCTGGTTTTTATGGAAAATTGTGTGAATATTTAGTTTTTTCTCATTTAAAAACTTATAGATTACTTTGAACGATACTGACAATAAATCTTAACACGTTTTTCGTATCAATAAACAAAAATACTTTTACAGGTTGAAAAATACAACGAATCTCTAAGTAAATAATAATTTTAAATTAATATAGAATAGGCCTAGGCAAGGATTATGTATTATACCATTCACAAACATGATTACAATATTATGATAACAATTACAAAAGAAAGCTGGATTAAAGCCTAGAGATAACACTATTGCAGCACTAATCCAAGGTCTCGGGTTCAATTCCCATAATCAGGTAAGACTATTTATCAAATATTTTAATAAAATTAAGGGTGTTGTTTTTACAACTGTAGGCCAAACAGCAAAAGTTGCTTCTGTTTTATGTGTTGAAGATTTTTTTTTTCAAATTTTTCTATTATTAAAATCTCCATTATTAAATGTCAATTAACTCCAAATTTCAATCCTCAAAACAGTTGTTGATGGATTAGTTATTCCTCCTGTGGTAATATCATTGAAATAGTTAGTATTTGGAACATGCTCAACTAAATAATCAATGCAACAACTGCATTCCAAACGAACAGATAATTTGTAGCAAACACAACCACAAATGTACAAAACCGAGGATTCTGAAATTATTTCAGCTGTTAACTGATTATCACTAACCACATCAACAAGATTTTCATTTATTGTATGATTTGCTATATGTCCATAAAATATTTATCATTAAATAAACTTTAGTCATTTAGAATGTCCAAATTGAATTTTACTTGTCTATACCATGAAGAATGTAGACCTAAAACATTTTTCACTTGTAGCTTATTCTATGAGTCAAGAAGCTGTTCATATGAAACCTTCTAACTTCCTCCCGACAGTTGGCGGTAATTGCAGAACCGGACCTCTAGGTTAACGGTCTGGAGTTTACCTGTCAAAACAAACTCCACACCCAATTAATTGAGTGAACACTTTATAAGTTAAACTCAATTAAACTACAGTGCTATGATTAAGGGCATTGTGTGTGTCAGTAATAAGAATTATATTTAGAAATTTCCAATTTTCCAGAGAATTCAAAAAAGATAGCAAAAAAGCTAATCTCTCATAATCTGTCTAAGCCCTTCAATGGATAACACAAGTCCTATATTTTAATTATATCCTTTAGTTGTATTTATATATTTACAATATTCTACCATTTTATTATCAATTTCACAAAATAAACAGTTCTAGGCGACGTGTTTTGTTTTAATTTCAATGCAGTCAATGTTGTTTAGTTGAAAATGTTTAGTACAAGTTTAAATTTTGCCTTTCAAGCTTGTGGGCACACTGTTTTGAAATTGAGTTTAGGTGCGTTTTTTTTAACCAGTAGGTTACACTCCAATCTGCACAGTTATAACATATATAAAAACTTGGCTGACATAAAGTTAAGTATTCTTTGTTTTACATATGAGTGAAAGTCAAAGGTTTATTTGAATTACTAAGATTCAAACAATTGTTCCTGGTATTTTATAGGTGAACAGTATCAAATGCAAGGAAGATATTGTGATCACACAATTTGACTTCATATTTATTGGAGGACCCTTCCAAAATCATATTTAACATATTGCTATTAATTCTATTGCTATTGCTTATTACTGCAAGCACTCTCAAACCACAACTTTTAACTAAATGAGTAACATTGAGTTATGGTATGTAAGTCGAGAAAAGCTTTGATAATACTAATAATAACTGTGTATTTATTTTTTTGTTGGTACTTAATTCAATCTGTTCTGTAAGAAAACCCAACTGAATGAAGAGTACAGAACTTGATCATTCTTATAAGTGTTCTTTCAAAACACTTAAGTTTTTTTATGGTGTTTTCAATAAGAGTTCCTGAGGAAGATAATAAAGAAAAGTTATCAAAGTATTTGTCAAAAATACTTTGAAGCTGCGACCATTTTTGTAACTTTAAATTTAGTTGCAATATCCATCTCAGGTCATCAGCGATGGGATCAAAGCCATACACGTTTATATTTACTAACAAATACTCCTACGTTCTTCGCTATTTCTCTCAGAATGTTCAAGAAAACGTTGTATTCTTATTTCAGAATCACTTCTCTCAGGTGCTTGCGGTTTGGTCAAATAAAAAGATAAAGAAGGAAATATTTTAGGTACTGTCCTTGAAATTAAAATTGGACGATCCCTAGTGTATTCTCTCACATAATCGTTCTTATCTTTATAAACATAGGTCTTAGATAAGTCACTTTCTTCGAAATGTTTTATAAAAATTACAGATCCCATTGACGGTGACCAGCGATCCCTGGGAATACTTTTAATCCCCTCATGTTTAAGTTCTTCGTTACTTGTAAAACCAAAAGCATTTACATAACATGAAGATTTATCGGAACTATTACAACCAGGAACACAACATTTCCTTGGCATTTTAACTATCGTTTAGAACATAATGATATATAATTAATATTTCAATAATGCAATAGAAGCACGAACCACCCAAACTTTTCAAATTAAGTAAATTTTAAGAGAAACAAACATTCCTAACAGTAAAACAAACTGAATTAATCAGCACTACTGCACGTGGCTGTGTTGTTGGCCGGCCTCAATGCAGTGTTGCCAAACTTCAATATTCCGGCCTGTAAAGAGGGCCAAGCTCAGAAACAAAAAATAAAAATTCATTAAATTGAAAATTTAAGATAATTTAATGCCAAATTTGACAATCCCTAGCAGAGAAAATTAGGTGTTGGGAAAGTGAATGGCGGAGAGTATTGGATGGCAGTGTTGCGTCAATGATTCATTCAGAAATAGGAATGATTCCAATGATACGTGGAAATATCAAGTCACAGTAAGTACACGCTGTCAGGAAGAAGTTGATTTTACCATGAGAGCTGGAAAACTCAAATTGACCACATTTTATGGGTAATTTGCCACTTGTGGCGCATGGTGACAGGGCTGCCCCCCCCCCCTACTTAGATTATAATCCTAACCAGCAGAGTTCATGTTGAGGCTCACATTTCTTGGAGGTTAGGATACAATCCCAACTATTTTCATTTTCATTTATTTGAGGTAGGCCCTATTTAACGTGCACTTTTGAACCGACTGATTATATCAGTACACCACTATAAACTAATATAAATCTAGAACAGTCACGGTGTACAGCCGTTAATCACTATGAAAGAGTAAACCCACATTTCACCAATAATACATTTTTCGGCCATGCCGGCAACCGAACCTGGGACCCATAGCTTAGTAGACAGACACATTACCAACTGAGCTAAGGTGTTGGACAAACCCAACTATGTTCACTAACGGAATTTGGCTAAATTAATAATTTGTCATGTTTTATACAGATGAATTCTACTGCATTTTATCCAACTACAGTGTTGTCAATCTGTGTTTTTAGACTAGCTAGTAATATAAATTGGGGCCAGACCAAACGTGTAGTAAAAATATATTAATATGGGCAGTAATAATAATTGATGAAAATTAATAAACTCTTTATTTTAGAAATAAAAATTTAACTTAGTGTATCATAATTTTATTATTTTCATAGGTGACCTGGAGGTCTAGAGGTAAGGTGTCGGACTTCTGTGCTGGGGTCTGGGATTCAATCCTCGGTACCGGCACAGATTTATCTGATTGCCAAATCCTTCCGTCGCCTCTGACAAGACGTGTATTAATCACAACTTGTGAATGTGTGGAATGCCAGGCCTCACCCGTGGTTCGGATTCCACGTTAAACTGTAGGTCCTCCATTTCATCTCACAATCACCCTACCACTACACATTAGCGTAAGTGCGTGTAACCCGAACTGGTAGTAAGAAGCGGTGTTAATAATAATTTATTATTTTCAAAAAGCTTCTGAACGTTTTTAGTTTGTTTTTTTGTAGTGTATATTTACTACACGTTCGGCCTATCCGCATATGTACACAAATGTAGTAGGGATGAGTACGGTAGAATTAAAAGAAAATGCCCCCGCACTTACATAGGGGGAGAGTGGGAAACCCTTTGGGAAAAAAACATAATTAATACAGATGACCGGAATTCAAGCTCCAATTTCTCCGTCACCGTCAATCCAAATATTTATCTAAAAATATGTATTCTTTTTTTTAAATATTGTATGCCTAACACTTGTTCCCTGATCTAGCTCAATTCCACTTTTCTTCTTTAAACAGAATACAGAAAACCTCACTGCGATGCAACCTCCGGATCGAGCTGTGTTACCTACCAAGCTCGGGGTTGTCCGTGGGGTGAGAGGCGATCTCAGGGAAGAGTATGTGATAGACGTGTGAATTGTGGCATCCATCAACTCGCAATAGGTCTATTGTTTACATTTCGCCGTTCATCTATCAACTCACCACACGCCATTGCCAGTCAGATATTTATATACACTCCACGCGCCTCCCTTACCTCATGGTCATGTCATCCGTGCGTTTCGTGTCCTCGCAAAGATCTACCACGATTATTGTGGAACGAACTAACCTAACCTAAACTAAACTAACCTAACCTAGCATCCATTACGGACCTAACCGATTTTTCAGACTATATATTCGACAATTATGTTGACGAGGGTGGTAATTTTCCACCTGAAATATTGGTCAATAACGAAAAATAACGTGTACGAGGTACAGAAAGAAATTTATACTTATCTATAAAATATATAACGTTTTCATTTGTATTATTGCAATACCTCTATTTTACTCTAAAAATTGAGTCTATGGTATTTCTAATAAATCATTATATAGTCAAGTGTGGCAAGTCGATAATTGTGACGAGTCGGCGATTACCGGGGAATTCACCGACTACTTGAAAGCTATCATTGAGTCACAGCAACAGGTGATTCGTAGCAGGATATATAGGCCTACTCCAATTTGTACAGTGATTGGAATATTTACCCCGGTTCACGGATATTTCCGTACCAAATATTATTTCCACCCGATGCTTATAACCCCAGACTTTTAGACCTGCAATAATGATATATTGTACGAGCGGTAATATAAACGCTGACGACGAATCGCCGATGGCTGTGGTTCAAGGATAGATCCATGTAGCCACGCGTCCATCACAAACTACGCCTTAAATCAGCGTTTTTAAAACCGTTCTCCATGGAATTTATCCCCGGCTACTTGAAGCGATTTTAGAATTTTTTTGATGGTTTTTCACACCATAAAATAGTATCAGTAATTAGATTTGCTAATATTTAAAATATGAATAGAGTACATTTTCCAAAGGTGCATAGATAGAACCTCTGATTTTTCTGTTTGTTTTATACTTAGAGTTAAAATTTAGCTGTCTTTATTTAATGTTACATCCTATATACTTCTCTCTTCAGATAAAGTGTTTACAGCGCAATATATCTTCTGGTATGTGTTAGAGTGATTTATTACTTTATTAGTTCTACCTCAGTCTCACTTATAGCTCTGACAAATAAAAGTGGCAGAGGTATGAACAATACTAGTAATATCATTCAATAAAAACAGTCATTCCCTGTGGTGTCGCTTGCAGGGTCAGTTGGTGTATGCATTTCGGTGGGCTTGGTAGACTGACGTGCAATAATACCTTCTGACCTAGTGAAGAAAGTAACGAGTAACTAACTACTTCACTCCTCATTTCCCTAGTACACCTCTTCAGTGCCTTCCTGTGCTACATACATACATACATACATACATACATACATACATACATACATACATACATACATACATACATACATACATACAT
>CABFOW010004775.1:25121-51314 GCA_902141385.1 Timema californicum | reverse complement strand
TCATCTCACAATCACCCTACCATTACACATTAGTGTAAGTGCGTATAACCTGAACGGGTAGTAAGACGCGGTGCTAATAATATAAGGTGGATAGTGGTTCGTAAGCTATTGACTCCACATTAACAGATTGCTCTGTCTATAAAGTCCTGATCAGTTACGCCCTTACTACTCCGTATAAGTTGGATCAACTTTAACTTTCCAAGGGCTAGTCGATACAGGCTGCTAAGGACAGCCGACCACAGCAAAGTGAAATGATAGTTTTATGCATCTGTAAACATTTTTCTGAGAAATACCAGTTCTCACAGAAAGAGTGGTGTTGCTTTGTTAGGATTTAAACTTCCTGGAGCCATTAGTATTTAATAACCTCTGTTTCACAGATCAAATACAGTAGCCCCATGGCTTCTTTGGTGCTGACTGACGGCTTTGAAAAGTTACCAGACCAAATTATATATCCCTACGCCGAACCATATGATCTGCAAAACATATGTTTAGCATCTGTCAGTTCTGATGGTCAAAAGTTAGGTATATACCTAAATGTTGACTGTCAGAAGTCAGCTGTGAGCTGTCGGTCAGCACCAAAGAAGCCATGGGGTTACTGTAATATACAATTAGTTTTTGGAGAGTTTAGTCTCAAACTTTTCCATAGTTAAGTATACAAACTGTGTAGAGACGATTTTCATTTCTAAGGATTAATAAGGACTTAAGAACCACACGGCTGTAGAGTTTACATATATCTGTAGATGAGAGGCGTGATCAAGCCTGTGTAGTAATATAAAATAGCAAAGCTCTGTTCACAGTACCTAGACCTGGCAAGCATGTTTGGTGCTGAAAACATAATGACTGTTCAATTAATGTTGGCTTAACCCTAATCTTAACTAAGGTAAGACAGTCTTAGGCCTAGGCCTATATCGAAGTCCTGTCTCAAGTCTCATTATAGCCAATAGGCCTAAGAACAAACACATAGGATTATTCTATTGCAATAATAAAAATTCAAAAAACTGTCCAAATAAAAGACACTGAATTGAAATATTTAACTTAGATATCATTTTATTGTCCCTATTGAAAATAGTATTTAGTGTATAGGGACTATTTTTGAGCCAAGCCTGCTGTCTTTATCTTAATTATTGGTTAAACACATATCAACTAGACCCAAAAAAAACGTGAATATACCATTTAATAACTAAAAATAAACCAAATTTTAGATCAATACATTTTAGGTCTTTTGAGATGCCCTTAGATCACGGTTGCCGCATTATTTTACTAGCGCTTACCAATATTTTATGGTCGCTAACTATTAACAATATTAACTAAAATGTAATGAGATTAACTATTTTGGTTTAAGATTATAACTACACATAAACCGAAAGCTTGAACAGTATTAATACCGGTAGGGTATAATTTCATAATCTAGGGCTTTATTTACCTAGGAGCCTAATATGTTGATCAACAAATATACACGCGTTTTTCATTTTCGATTCAATAGGGGTTTTTCTAATATTGTTTTATTCAAGGCATGTTCGTCAATCCTAATTTAATTTAAATGATTTAACTTACCGGAAAAGAGATTTGCCACTACATGCTAAAACTGTTATTAGAAATAAAATAAAGCTATAACATATTCGAAACATTTTTACTAGCTCGTAATTGACTATTATTCACAAATTTATGATAGATTAAACAATTACTACTGTATATCACGATAAACCAATTTTTAAACGATCATAAACAGCATTAGCAGTCAGTTCAAAGAAAACAAGTCAAGCTATTATGCAAAGCAAATAATTAAATATATTACTCATGGAAAAGTCACGCGACTAGCCCTGCAATGAGCATATACAACAAATAGCCTATTTAATCATGTGTTATTTTTGTGTTTATAGCTTTAGAAGCTTAGGATGGCAACGCAATAATGTGTGGAAAATTATGATGGTCAAACCAGATCAAACATGTGTTAAGAGTATTTTGTACACGATTATTTATCTAAATATATGTTCTTAAAAATCTAATGGCAATTCTGAATCAAAGCATGTGGCGCGAATCTTAAATTATAACTTGGAATAAAGACATTAGTAATTTTGTAATGAAACTCAACATTTTCAGTTGATATTTTACCAAAGTTTTCACCTCTTTATGTAAATATATTATTATATAATATTGAAGCCAAGAGGTGTAATGTGATCTTTTGGTTTCAATTCCAAAGCTGAACGGTTTCTTTAGTAAATTGAAAAGCTATGGTTTAAATAGGGAGCAGGCAAAGTAATAGACAACAAAGTGGCGTTAACATTGATCCGCCACATTGAATGGGGTGGATAACTTTCTTCTCTAACTTAACCTAACCTAGCCTTAACAGGCTTTTAATTAAACAATACCCGCCACGGTGGTGTAGTTGGCTAACGCGCTTGTCTTGTTGAGCCCGACTGCTGAGGACGGGGAGATCGAGGTTCGAATCTCGGTCGGGTTAACTGGGGGTGGTTTTTCCTAAATGGTTTTCCACTCTCCCTCCACGCAAATGCGGGTTCACTTCCTCTAATTAAACCTCCCCAATTCCTAGTCCATTAGAGTAATTAGTACTTAAACCATATAACCCGAACGGGTAGTAAGACGCGGTGCTATATATTAATATTATTATTAATTACACAAGAGTACCTTATGTCCCTGTGTTTGTCATTCTGCCCCTTGCAGCCCCCCCCCTCCTCCCTTCAGTCTAGATCCCAGCCTTCACCCCCTTCTCTTACCATGCCCGCCAATCGCTCCTCTCCCCTCCTTCCAATCTCCTACCCCCAGCCTTGATCTGCACAACTTCCAGTCCCCACCCTGTGCTCTTACCTCCTTCAAGCAATACGACTTCCTGTATCCATCCTGAGCAAGAGGAAGTCTGGCTCGATCATGACCGTGTTGATCCCATCCATCCTCTTACCACCCACCCCACTTACCAGCCGGTCCTTAAACCTTGACAGCTTAGATATTGTACCTTGAACAATGTGTCCTTCCTGCTTACCACCCGTCCCTCAAAATATTCTGAAACGGTTTGAAACGGTACCTAATAATTATGCATCATTCTCCACCTGACACCTTAAACATTGAGACCATCTAAGTTTGATCCCAATTGGTTGACAAAGGTGGATTTTCATAAATGGTTTTCCACTCTCACTCCACGAAAAATCGGGTGCAGTTCCTCTGAATTCAACCTTACTCATCCCTAAACACATTAGCGTAGTTAGTATATAGGCGAATAACGCGAACGGGTAGTAACTCTCTAGTACCGTAGGTATAACGCGGTGTTAAAAATTAAAAATATGTAGCACTAAATATACAGGCTAGATATTAAAAAGTCTATAATTTGCTATGAATTGAATTAATTATAAGTGGGAGATAGGGCCGTAGTCAGGGGGAGATATAGAGGGGGTTTCAAACACCCCCACCCCCCGAAATTTTATGAACAAAATAAATATGACTTTATTTTTTGTTCAAACAATATCGAAATTAAGGTACTAGTACAATTTAGGGAGCAATGTTGCCATGAAAAACACTTTACGAGAGCTTCTAGAGGTGTTTGGTATTTAGAATTTGGCCTAACCTCCGGCAGTTAGGGTGTTATGTTATAAAAAAAAACTTCAAATTGCTTCTAGAAGTGTTTAAATATATAGGTTTTGCCTAACCTTTGGCAGTTAGTGGGTTATGTTGTCATAAAAATCACTTCAGATAGCTTCTATTATTATTAGCACCGCGTCTTACTACCCGTTCGGGTTATACACACTTACGCTGATGTGTAATGGTAGGGTGATTGTGAGATGAAATGGAGGACCTACAGTTTAACGTGGAATCCGAACCACGGTGGAGGCCTGGCATTCCCCACATTCACAAGATGTCTTGTCAGAGGTGAAGGAAGGGTTTGGTAATCAGATAAATCTGTGCCGGGACCGAGGATTGAACCCCTAGACCACCAGGTCACTCAATAATAATTTAATCTGTATGTGGACTGTAAAGTATATTTCAAAAGGACATAGCACCAATTTAGCACTATGAATAGATCACAACCCAATTGTAGTGGAGTCGTGCGGTTCACACTAGTCAGGTACACTCTCTTTTTACTGAAAGGTAGCAATCTTACTCTGAGTGATTACACTACGACCCTATCTTATGTAGATCCATGGTGCTAGCTACCCTTCAGGGTAAATAGAGTGTATGATTGACAGCTACAGCTCTTGAAAGTACAGTCAGTTGACAATCGAGTACTAATGGGGACTATTAAACTGGAGATATAAGTTCAACAGGGCTAACTCAGTTTGATTATTCGAAAACACGATTAGGTGATAGGAATACAACTGAACTGTCAAATGACACTTATCATATAAACTCACAAAGACTAGCCACGAGTTGCCACATTAACGTATAACCTGAATGGGTGGTAAGATGCAGTGCAAAATACAAATAGAAAAGCCGTTCCCAGCAAACGATATAATATAATATTTAGCACCGTGTCTTACTACCCGTTCGGGTTATACGCTTTAAGTAATAATTACTCTAATGGATTAGGAATTGGGAAGGTTGAATTATAGGAAGTGAATCCGTATTTGCGTGGAGGGAGAGTGGAAAACCATATAGGAAAAACCACCCCCAGTTCAGCCGTCCGAGATTCGAACCTCAATCTCCCCGTCCTCAGCAGTCGAGCAGCTCCACAGGACTAACGCGTTAGCCAACTATGCCACCGAGGCGGGTCCCAACAAACGAACTGATACTGTTAAAACACTATCTCAGATCTTAGCACCATATAAACCTGCTCAGGTTATTCACATATGTACTAGCTGCGCTATTTATTGGTGATGAGGAAAGTTCAATTTAGAGGAAGTGTTCCCACATTTGTGGGGTGAGATATCGGAAAATAACCTCGGTACACCCAACCGAGATTCGAACCCCGATCTCCCCGTCATCATCAGTCCAGTCTACTGCAGTATGTCTTAGGTTTATCTGATCAATATTAGACTATAGTATTTCTTCAATCCTAAGAGACATTATTTTTCCTCATTTAAACATCTCTAAAAATAATGTGCGTCTTATAATCGAAGAAATACCGTATGTGTGTTCATCATGAAAATACCAAGCACTCACAAATCCAGCTGATACAAGCATTTCAGAATAGGTATCTGAAAATCATTGTTAAAAAAACGCAACATGACTCTGAATCAAGGAGGACTTTCAGAAGTTGACTTAGTTCTTTTGACAACTTGCTACTTAGTTCACTCTCACTTCTCTAGCTCAGTGGCTTATAAGGTCTTGTGGCTAACCCAACACTGAGAAACAAAACACCTCAAGTAGTGTTCCGATAAAATGGGCCAGATAGTTCATTAGAGATTCATATAACTTACTATTAAGAAATATTATGTTTGGTATGGCCTTTAAAATATATTAGCCTAGGTGTCTATTTTGTTATTAAATCACAGTTTTTCTTTAAGGTATTTTTTTGAGGAGATGTTGTTTTATTTACAAGTATGTTTGTAAAAATCATAGTACGACTAAATGGATTAAAAAGCTTGGCTCGATTGTTGTGTTTATGTGATTCTAGAAATAAATCATCTCCTGCTAGAGGTCGGCATCGTGCTAAGGGCATCCCACCAATCGGCTTTGCAAAACCTGGTCATAGATTCTAGCAGTAAATTAAGGCAAGTTTTTTTCTTCTTCTTATTATTATTATTAGCACCGCTTCTTACTACCCGTTCGGGTTATACGCACTTACGCTAATGTGTAATGGTAGGGTGATTGTGAGATGAAATGGAGGACCTACAGTTTAACGTGGGATCCGAACCACGGTGGAGGCCTGGCATTCCCCACATTCACAAGATGTCTTGTCAGAGGTGAAGGAAGGGTTTGGTAATCAGATAAATCTGTGCCGGGACCGAGGGTTGAACCCCGGCCACCAGCATAGAAGTCTGACACCTTACCCCTAGACCGCCATGTCTCCTATTCTTTGTAGATAAGGCTTCAATCACGTTCATAAAGTTTGCAACACAAGATTTCCCAGGATTGTGATGAAAGTTATCCAGTATGTTACTCAAGGTCAGTGCCGGATCGGGGTATTTGGGGGACCCCTGGGATAGTGAAGAATTTAAGGCCCTGTTTATGTTTTACTCTAAGATGGGTGACCTGGCGGTCTAGGGGTAAGGTGTCAGACTTCTGTGCTGGGGGTCCGGGGTTCAATCCTCGGTCCCGGCACAGATTTATCTGATTACCAAACCCTTCCTTCACCTCTGACAAGACATCTTGTGAATGTGGGGAATGCCAGGCCTCCACCGTGGTTCGGATTCCACGTTAAACTGTAGGTCCTCCATTTCATCTCACAATCACCCTACCATTACACATTAGCGTAAGTGCGTATAACCCGAACGGGTAGTAAGACGCGGTGATAATAATAATAATAATAATAATACTCTAAGATGCCCAAGCTTTTATATAATATGTAAGTTACTTAGTGTATAAATAAAAAAGACACATTTTTCAGTTTATTGAGGGAGACTCCAATAAATACAGGGGATAGGGGAATATTAAGGCGATTGGCCCTTTCTATTCGGCGTGGAAACGCAGAGCCACGGGAACAAACGGTCATCTTCAAGAAATTTTTATTGTTTTTCCGATATTTCTTTCCGGAAACGGTTTGTTCAAGAATAGAAGCGTGTTGAACCAAACCTTGGTGACTGTTGGGATGAGTCACTTTTTGAAACAAAATAACCCAGGGTACTAGCCTGGAATCAACCCCGAGACTCATAGTCAGGTGCACTGACAACAATACCCACGGGGCTGGTTGAAGCATTACTTAAATGAGGTTATTTTTTTGATAGGCCCTTTAGAAGAATGTTTTTAGTGAACCTGTGTTAGTGCAAAGAGATAGTAGCAGTAAGTAAACCATTCCTATCTCCTTGTTATACTACCTATCTCTTAGTTACGCTATGTACAGTAGCCCCATGACTTCTTTGGTGCTGACTGACAGCTTTAAAAAGTTACCAGACCAAATTATGTATTCATACGCCAAACCATATGATCTGCAAAAACATGTGTTTAGCAGCTGTCACTTTCTGACAGTCAACGTTTAGGTATATACCTAAATGTTGACTGTCAGAAGTCAGCTGTGAGCTGTCAGTCAGCACCAAAGAAGCCGTGGGGATACTGTATATTGGATAGGGTAGGTAAAGGCTAATACACACAGAATGCTATGCTGTACTGTGCTAAGGTTTTGTCAGTTTGGTTTCACGCTCATTGCTAAGTTAAGCTAAGCTATGGTCCCTCTTTTCCCTCCAGAATTCAGTGCCGTTTCTTTCTGGTCTGCTCCAGTGAAGTTTAGTTTTGATGGCTGTTCTCCAAAATGTCTTGTTTGAGTTCAGATGATAGCACTGAGGAAGAGAAGATGAGGCTTTTGGAAGATGAAGAAAATTTAGGAGGTGGGGATTTGACTTGTTCAACTAATGCTTCCATTTTAATATAAAAAACATTTATTAAATATAAAACCTAAATAAAATATCACTTAAATACACGTGAAACCAACTGAAAACAAAACTTATAAACACTTATTTAGTTATTTTCACCAAACCAGCACCGCGTCTGTTCAACAGGGAGCCCAAGTTGAGTTATGCGCATACGTGACGTGACGTAAGATGTCTCAAGATGGGAGTTGGAAAAATTGCCCGGCCAGCAATTGTAATAAACAAAGCGCGGCGAAGCAAGACATAGCTTTCTGTGTGAACCAACACATTTAAATATATGGTCCACTATTTTTCTAAACATTTAGCAGAGCAAATCTTAGCTTAGCTTAACGTTCTGTGTGAATCGGCCTTTAGCGTCAGGTATGGTAAGGATACAAGTATGGTTTATTTATTATACCCCTTAAGCCTAAATCTAGAATAATAATTATTATTATCAATTTTTTATTATTATTATTATTGTTTTATATGTATATATATATATATTTCCTAATATAAGTTAAAATATAAAATGTAATAGATTTAAGGAAATAAATTAAGTATTAGAATGATGTTAGTTAAAAAAATAGACCTAAAGGAATGAAATGTATTTATTACATGTATGTACGACATGTATGGCGAGGCACCAGCTGACAAGCACATTGTGCGGCTGGACCATGTTTAGTGATTAGAAATATGTACTCATGGTACAATAATAAAAATATTATTATTAGTAGTATTACTATCTAGTACTTTAACTATTGATTATTGGTAAATACATAATGCATCATATAAAGCAACTATAATGTTTTTTTTATCTCAATTGAAGTATTTGGAAGATAAACTGCTTACAAGAAACACAAAAGGAACTTTTACCGAGACATACAAAAGATAAGATATCATTGTTGGATGAATTTAAACTCGAATGTAATAATTTTAACAGATTTCGCTAAGTTATTAAAAACAAAATATACACAAACACATCTGGATGTTTAATAAGGTAGACTGTAGATAGATTTCTTATACATTTTCAACAACTCAGCTTCTTTGGGCAGCTTAAAATTCGGCACTAAACTTATCATCATAATCATCATCAACTGTGGCCGGGTCAGTTTAAGAAAATGCCTCCATCTCCCTCTAATTTATTCATTCTTCTCCTCTCACTTGCACACTTTGTGTTATCTGCTCCTCCCATCTCTTTCTTATCCTACCTTGCGGTCTTTTTCCTACATACTTAATTTCCATAATTTCCTTTGGCATCCTCGCGTTCTCCATCCTCATTACACGACCATACCATACCATACCAAATCAAGAGCCACTTTTAAAAAAACTTAATTATTAGGTATCAGATATATTACTAGGGCTAGGATGATTATGAAATGTATACATTTTATTCTAAACTTGATTTTAACGCTAAACAGAATATAAACATGCTTTAAGCTGCCTTGATAATAACACTTTTTTTTTTAGCATATAATTGCAAATTTAGGGCTTTTTTCAGTTTTAGGCGATATTTAAACTATATTTGGGGGATACAATGTATATTTTTAAGAATTTCAGGAATATTCTTTTAACCAAGCTTATTGGTTAAAAATATTATTTCATATTTTACAAAACAATATTACTAATGACTAAAAACTATATATGTTTTAAAAATGTTTCAATCAATATAAATTTGATATAAGATTTTTTATTTTTTTTGACAAATTATGTTCAAACTAGCTAGCCACACCTTTAATCAATATAGGTGTATTTGAAAAAAAAAATCATTATGTATTTAAAAGATATGAGATTTTTAAGAGTATATTTTACTTTTTTAATAGTGCATAACTATCCTAGCCCTATATATTACCATCGAGGATACCATTATGTTACGTTTGAGTCTCATACAAATTTATTAAATGGTTCCGGTATATATTTTAGTTGATATAATACGTTAACATTTGAAAGCTAATAAAGGTTGAAAGAATGAAACTTCATGGACCAGGACAATTCAATAGCTTACTGTGACATAACTTTTAAGAGGTGGAGGGTTATTTTAACACGGTCAAACGTCTTTTATTACATAATATTTTACATTTCAAGTACCACCGTTTGGAGTGCTAAACCAAGAAATGGCAATAATCAACCTATTCATAGATAGGGCCACCCCCTTGATTTCCTGGTAGACAATCTCTACTGATAAGATTCTGCAAAACCAATACGGTTCTTCCCCAGGTCAAACTCTGTGTAATATTGTCCGATGAAAGCCGCGCCGAGGGCCCATAAGTTGTCATAAGGTGCGGCGAGATCCGTGGCTACAAACGCTGACAGGCACAGTTCAAATCCACCCCACGTAATCTGAAAATAACATTCATTTTCATATTTAAATATATTACTTTTACATCCATTACTGTTTCCAGCTTATGCTATGGCTTGGATCAGTTTACACACACACACCTCGCGGGGTAGGCAAGAAACTGTACATGTAGCTCAAAAAAAACAACTACGTACTTAATCCATCCTCACTGACTTGTCTCCACACTTCCCTATCCTTGCATACTTCCTTCGCTTCAACAACATCCACACACCGAGTCATACATGCTCTATTATTCTTTATTATATTATTATTATTATTGTTAGCACCGCGTCTTGCTACCCGTTCGGGTTATACACACTTACGATAATGTGTAATGGTAGGGTGATTGTGAGATGAAATGGAGGACCTACGGTTTAACGTGGGAATCCGAACCACGGTGGAGGCCTGGCATTCCTCACTATTCACAAGATGTCTTGTCAGAGGTGAAGGAAGGGTTTGGGCAATCAGATAAATCTGTGCCGGGACCGAGGATTGAACCCCGAACCCCCCCAGCACAGAAGTCTGACACCTTACCCCCCTAGACCGCCAGGTCACCCTCTTTTATTCTTAAAACTATTAATGTTTGACCTTTCACATAATCGTCTACAACGTTTAGCCACGTCTTACATGGCCTACCGCTTCCTTTTGAACCACACTCATCCTGTCGACATGCCCAAACCACCCTAAGACACTTCTTTCACGGTGACCTGTCGGATCCCCTTTCAGACCACCCCCCCTTCATTACTGACTCTGTCCATACGAGTTTTCCCACATACATTCACCTTGCTCTCGTGTTTCTCCCGGCAAACCCACGCTTCACATCCGTAAAACAACGGTGGCGTTAACACACTCTTATATACCGCCATCTTCGCCTCTTTCGACACAACCTCATTGTTTGCGATAGTCCACGTACATCCAACTACTCCCCGAGATTTTATTCAAACCATATATTTTCCACTAACTGGCCTGGCGTAGCTTCATACGCCTTATAATTTATCTTTAGACTAGGGCAGGCACAACATCCAGCCCCTAGCCGTCTATTTATCAATAATAAATGTTCGGCCTTGCCGGGAATCAAACTCGGAACCCTCGGGTCAATAGGCAGACACGTTACCGACTGAGATAAGGTGTCGAACTTTTAAATATTTCATCGATTACTATTATTTCCTAAAGTTATTTAACATCCTGGAAAGACAATACAAATTTTGAAAATGTGCCCCTGCAAATATTTTAAAATGGTACCGGTATTATGGAGCCATAATTAGAATTGATTTATTTAAACTTTTAAGTTTTAAAAACTTTTGGCTGATTCACAAAAAAATCACAATTTTCTTCTGCTTTATAAACTGTTGGACGATAATAGGTTATTGTAATTCTAGGTTTCCAAGATGATTAAAACTTGTAAATTGGTTTTATGTTTGAAAATAGGAGGAATACAGACAGCACTCTAACTAAATAACATAATATGTGGATGTTAGTGTTTTCTATTAATTTGTCCTTCAAGTAATTGTGCTGTTGACACCTACTTTAAAACATTATATTGGTAACTAATAACATCTAGAGAAATGAGGCTAATTGATAATCAAACTAGCTATCTAGAAATCTTGATGCTAGATATGTGAAAATTTCAGTCCTAAAATTTATGTTTTCAGAATAGAAAAAGGTCTCTCCAAAATATTTGTCCACCTTTCAACCCTCACAAAGATGAGAAAAGTCATTGCTGAATTTGACTAAATTATTCTATCAAGGTCAGTTACTAACTACCTGTTCATTCCATTACCTTTCCTCGTTTCTAATTAGTCCATGACAATTAACTTGGTATCTTTGATTTCATCACACTATAATTAATCATGTACACGAAATAAATTACCCACAATAATCATGTTAAATAATTTTCTTGAATAAATTCAATAGAATTGAAGAAATGGAACAAAAATAAAGGTAAAAACATGAAAACATATTTACAAACACCTAAATAGTTTGATACCGCTAGACTCCCTCCTGAGGAATATCTCACATGGCATGGACTTACTGCCTCTTGGAAAAAAATTATATGTGATATCAAAATAGAGAAGTATTTGTAAAGGTCATATTCTGAAAAATTGAAAAATGACACCTGGACATGGGAATCGAACCCGGGACCTTCGGCTTAGTACGCCAATGCTCTTACCACTGAGCTAGCCAGGATTCGTCCCGTGCCCATGGTCATTCTTCACTCTTCACTCATAGTCTAAGGCAGAGTCTAAGATGGACGTGCGGAAGCCGTCAGCTTATAAACATGTGATTATATTATATCACAGCCATCAGACAACGCAGCCATTAGCGACTCAGTAGTTGGCATTTTAAACTATGAGTGAAGAATGACCATGGGCCCGGGACGAATCCTGGCTAGCTCAGTGGTAAGAGCATTGACGTACTAAGCCGAAGGTCCCGGGTTCGATTCCCATGTCCAGGTGTCATTTTTCAATTTTCAGAATATGATATCTAAATGGTGTTATCCTCACTAAAATGCATAAATGATAGTTTCAGCTATTTGATTCATTTGTAAATGTGTTTTAGTGGTGCTTAATGCTTATTTGTGCATTATTTTATATAATCATTATATTGTATTTATTTAAAAGTATAATTTATCAAAAAATAATTAAATGTTACCTGCTGAATGTAGTTACGAGCTTTCAAGGTAAAGTTTTTCCCGCCAATCAGGAATGAGATTTCAGGCAGCTTGTTAATAGTTGCACAATTCACCTAAAGACAAAACATTTATTTTGTTTCAACTCACAGAGTCTTTCAATTCACTTGATAGGGTTCAAATTAATATTTAAAAATAATAACTATCCCCTAATGATATGTACAGTAGCCCCATGACTTCTTTGGTGCTGACTGACAGCTCACAGCTGACTTCTGACAGTAAACATTTAGGTATATTACAGTAGCCCCATGGCTTCTTTGGTGCTGACTGACAACTCACAGCTGACGGCTTTGAAAAGTTACCAGACCAAATTATGTAACCCTACGCCGAACTATATGATCTACAAAAACATGTGTTTAGCAGCTGTCACTTTTGACGGTCAAAATGTAGGTATATACCTAAATGTTTACGGTCAGAAGTCAGCTGTGAGCTGTCAGTCAGCACCAAAGAAGCCGTGGCCTTACTGTAGGTTTATTTGTATATAAACAAACTTGTGTTTTACCATCAATAGTTCTTAATTCTAATTAATTGACTTTGGATTTGTAAATTTTTTACATTAAAATAAGTAAATGTTGGACTTTTATTAAACATCCTACCTAAACTAACATTGAGCATGAATTAAAAAGTTTGTGCTCTTGAGTTACCGGTAATAATTATATTACTGTCATATTTAACAACAGAATTTTAAGTATATTTTCTTGATTATGTATTTATTAATAAATTAGTTATAGTTCAGTTGAATATATAATGTAAAAAAATGACAAAAGTGGATAGAAATTCCCTTTTTAGAATATAAAAAGGCCTTAAAACATTACAAAAATGGAAAATCTGCATTTAAATGTTTACCTATTTCTAAAATGTATGTGCCTTTACAAACCCCACCTGCTAAGTCACATAAATTAGAAAGCTATTTTTATTCAAACCAGAAACCAAAATTTTATTAATAGCTAATATAAATAATAAAACACTAGACATAATTTAATTAGGGTCTACCAGGTCTCCACCGTGGTTCGGATTCCACGTTAAACTGTAGGTCCTCCATTTCATCTCACAATCACTCTACCATTACACATTAGCGTAAGTGCGTATAACCCGAACGAGTAGTAAGACGCGGTGCTAATAATAATAATAATAATAATAATAATAATAATAATAATAATAATAAGGGTCTATATTATATTGAAATATTATTTAATTTACAAAAATCATAGTTTACTATCCATGAATGCTAACTTTGAATATGATGAGATTTCAAATGTTGCCACTACACTAAATTTGTCTTTTTATTTGTTACAGTTGGAGTTCAACCTGATATTCAATTACCGGTATATTTATTTTCTACTCTCAATACGCAGTGTGTAATATAAAAAATTGAGTCAACAAATATTTTTAAAGTTGGATTATAAAATTAATGTATTGTCAGGTTACTGCTCAGATGGTCAGTGGCGGCTCGTGTATAGGCACTGCGGAACTGCAGCACCCCCTATTTCCACTTGAGATTATCGATAACATTTAATATGAGTCCTTTTTTTCTTTAATTCTTTCTTTATTCTTGTAGTACAATGTATATTCCTTAAGCTTAATGTCAGTACTTCAGTAGCCATCCCCCAGTCTATGAAAAAGATACAAAAAATCTTTGTATGGAACTGTGAGCTTCACAGTGCCAGCGACGTGGTGTTTGACTGTTGTGCGCATGCAAACATAGGAGGGGGGTGGAGAGGAAGGCGAGACTGCCAGGCAGAGAGAGCACTGTTGCTCTCGCAGTGCCGGCTATGGCGTGATGGTGGAAGGAAGTCTTTCAGCGTGTGTTGTGCTTAAAACTCGTGTACCATATTCTTGAATGTGATAAAGTGTAGAAGAGTGTAGAATTAGATTATTATTCTGCTTCCAGCTATTCTATTTGATTCTTTTATTTATCAGAAAGACTAAATGCGCTTGCAGTACTTTCAATGGAGAAAAATTTCCTCATTTGTCATCCAGAGATCAAGGAGAAAATTATTGAACTTTTTGCGCAAATTAAAACAAGAAGAATGGATTTTATTTTTAAATGAATATATCAAGCTTGAACTGTAACAATTTAAGTTAAAGTAAGTAAAAAAATGTTGTTTTCTTTTTGTTAAGATTTTATCAAGTTCCTGAATAAATTTTCTTTTTATACATTTTTTTTTTTACCTTTTACACAATTTTAAAACAAAGGTTAAAAATTTTCTGGAGCCGCCACTGCAGATGAAAACATTTGTTTAAGGATTATATTTATTTTAAGTGTATAATGTCAGTGATTAAAAGCTGTGGGTTAGGTACTCATCTAAGTTTGTTAAAATACTGTTATATGAACAAATTTTAAAATATATTTATTAAAAACATTAAAATCATAGTTTAATATACAATATTTAAATGCATGTTTCCTTTAGTCTTGATTGTATATGTGCTATTAAAGCTTCTAATTGATTACCTATTACTATAAGCTCTTACTCACATGCAAGGAATATTTCTCAAACATAGAAATAGTCACAATAACAAGTTCTTTGAAAAAGAAATACAAATTAAATCACGCACAAATTTATTTACTATTTCAAAACAATAACCTTAACACAAAATCAATAAAACAATTGGGTGTAAAATTGTCCAGTAATAAATATTTTTTTTAGCACTGTGTCTTACTACCCGTTCAGGTTACACGCTTATGTACCAATTACACTAATGGTTTTATTGATTATAGAGGTTATGTTTATAAGAAGTGCACCCCACATCTGCGTGGGGGGAGAGAGTGAAAAACCACCCTCGATACACCCGAGTGAGATTCAAACTCCAACCTCCCTGTCATGGACAGTATAGTCTTACACTTGATTTTTCCTTTGCACCGCACCTTACTACCCATTCAGGTTACACGACTATGTACTAATTATGCTAATGGTTTTAGGGATGAGGGATATATTTTATAGGAAATGTACCTACATTTGCGTGGAGGGAGAGTGGAAAACCAAGTTGAGGAAAAAACTCTGTAACCCAATCGATTTTCAAATCTCGCTCTCCTCGTCATTGCCAGTCTAGTTTACTGCAAGAGTAGCCTTAGAATAATAATAATAATAATATTTATAATATTTAGCACAGCGTCTTACTACCCGTTCGGGTTATACGCTTTAAGTACTAATTACTCTAATGGATTAGGAATTGGAAAAGTTAAATTAGAGGAAGTGAACCCGCATTTGCGTGTAGGGATAGTGGAAAACCATTTAGGAAAAACCACCCCCAGTTCACCCGAGCGAGATTCGAACCTCGATCTCCCCATCCTCAGCAGTCGAGGTCAACACGACAAGTGCGTTAGCCAACTACGACACCGAGGCGGGTAGCAGCCTTAGACCATGCTGCCGCCAAAGAGGGTACTATTATGTATGTGTTCACTATACGGGATGTTCCCGGATTAAACAGCCAAACTTTGGGAAGTAGTAAGGGATCACAAAACAAACTCGAACTGTCCTTTGGAAATTAGCTCATCTTCGGTTCCTTATCAAGCAAATACCAAAAAACTCAATAAAGACATGTTTTTCTGCATAAAAAAGTGAAATAGCACTAAAAAAATATAATGTTTATAAAAAAAAACACCTTGATGTTGTACAAAATTAAATTATCACTAAGATGACCCTTCATTTATTGTGATCTTCTCCTTATTTTAGGAGGAATCCAGTATGAATCATCCAATGAAAACGTCATCCAAAAACCACATCATCTGGTTAAAAACATTAAATAAATTTTAAAATATCACGTTAAAAAATTGCTTCAAAAGTTGTGCAAGGGTGTGAATAAATCACAAACACGCAATAACAGTCAACCACTTGTAATGTCATTGATTGGTACAATGCTTGTCTAGAGGCTAATCAATAACAGTCAACCGCTTGTAATGTCATTGATTGGTACAATGCTTGTCTTGAGGCTAATTAATAACAGTCAACCGCTTGTAATGTCATTGATTGGTACAATGCTTGTCTTGAGGCTAATCACGATAATTTTTAACAAAATAAATAAATTTGATATTTTCAAATAGCTAAACCAGCCGTTCAAAACCACTCAGTTAACTGAACTAATTGCTAAACTAGCAAGTAGCCATTACCTTGTATCTTCCCAAAGCGAGAGGCACAGCCACGAGAATCGTGTTCAGTTTATCGACTTCTTTAGCCGGTCCGCTGATCACCGTCGTGCTCGTGTCGACGATAGCGTCACAACCATTCACACAAAATGGCACGGATGTGTTAACATTGACCTCAATTAATACGCTGTGGAAAAGAGTCGTAGATGTATTAAAAGGATTTAGGCCGGGAGGGATTGGATGCAAAACGGGACGTGGAAAGAAGTAAGAAGGTGTTATATAGCCGAGTAAGAAACAGGAGGAGAGAGAAAAGACAAGAAGTTAGGATGATGGATGAAGAAGGAAGAACGTTGAAGACAGGAGAGGAAGTAAAGGAACTATGGATGAGAAATGTTCAATCCGGAGAGTGATCAGGGAAGCAGGAAGAAATATCAGAAGAGGAGGAAAGGGATTAGAGTGATCAGGGGAACAGGAAGAAATAGCAGAAGAGGAGGAAAGGGATTAGAGTTATCAGGGGAGTAGTAAGAAATAGCAGAATAGGAGGAAAGGGATTAGAGTTATCAGGGGGGCAGGAAGAAATAGCAGAAGAGGAGGAAAGGGATTAGAGGGATCAGGGGGAGCAGGAAGAAATAGCAGAAGAGGAGGAAAGAGTTTAGAGTGATCAGGGGGCAAGAAGAAATAGCAGAAGAGGAGTAAAGGGATTAGAGGGATCAGGGGAGCAGGAAGAAATAGCAGAAGAGGAGGAAAGGGATTAGAGGGGCAGGAAGAAATAGCAGAAGAGGAGGAAAGGGATTAGAGTGATCAGGGGAACAGGAAGAAATAGCAGAAGAGGAGGAAAGGGATTAGAATGATCAGGGGAACAGGAAGAAATAGCAGAAGAGGAGGAAAGAGGTGGAAGACGCATTAAAGAGGATGAAACAAGGACAAGCACAGGGTTTGGGTGAACTGAATGTGGAAATAATAAGCGCTAAAGGTGAAGTAGGTGTATACAATGGTTATACAGCAGGCTGAGAGTGGTTTGGAAGGAGAACAAGGTGCCGTAAGATTGGGAAAATGGAGTAATAATTATTATTTTCAAGAAAGGAGATAGAATAAGGTGTAAAAATTGTAGGGGGATAATTCTGATGTGTCAATGTACAAAAAAAAATATGAGAAAATACTTGAAAATAGAATAATAAATAAAATGAAAGGAAGGTGAAGAAAGAATAAACTTGATCTTTGCCGTACGACAGCTGGTGGGAAGAAGGTTTGAATATGGGAGAGACTTGGTAATTGTATTTATGGATGTGGAGAAGGCACATGATAGTGAGGATAGAAATAAAGTTTGGAAAGCGACAAAGGAGGCCAAAGTGGAAAGAGGAGTTGTAATGAGAGTGAAGAGCATGTATGAGGATAACAGGAGCTGTGTTAAGATGGAGAGCGGTAGGACGGAATGGTTCCAGATAAAAATGGAGTGACGTATGGGAGTGCCCTTTCACCATCACTATTTGTAAAGGAAATGGTAATGGTAATGAACAAAGTGGCAGGAAAACTCGGGGAGGAAAGAATGAAGGTTTGCTGATGACTTGATGATATGGGAGGAGAAGGAAGAGGAAGTACAGGAACAACTACAAGGATGGAATAAGGAATTGAAAGAGAGTGGAATGAAATTTATCATGGCAAAGTGTGAAATGCTGGTAATGACAAGGAAGAAGATAAGGACTAGTAAAGCTGTAAAGTTGGATGGAGAAGAGCTGAGAAAAGTACAAAGTGTAAAATATCTTAGAACCGTTATTGAGGAGAAAGGTGGTAGTAGAGAGGATTTAAAGAGAAGAGGACAGCAGGGAGAGTTGTTCTATAGGTGTGTGAGAGACCTGCTATGGAAGTGAAGTGTAGACAGGTGTTGTAAAGTCTGTACTTTGTGCTCATAGTCACGTATGCAGTAGCAACATGGGACAATTAATGCAAGCAAGACGAGGTAAAAGCCACGGGGATAACGTTCTTGAGGAGCATGTTATCTGTCACCAGGAGAAATAGGGTTATAAATTATGATATTTGGGCACGAGTTGGACTATAGGGGGTACGTGTGAGTAGAGGAAGCAAGGGTGAGATGGTATGGACATGTAATGAGGATGTTGGAGTACATGAGATAGTAGAGGAAGCAAGACTGAGATGGTATGGACATGTAATGAGGATGTTGGAGTACATGAGATAGTAGAGGAAGCAAGACTGAGATGGTATGGACATGTAATGAGGATGTTGGAGTACATGAGATAGTAGAGGAAGCAAGACTGAGATGGTATGGACATGTAATGAGGATGTTGGAGTACATGAGATAGTAGAGGAAGCAAGACTGAGATGGTATGGACATGTAATGAGGATGTTGGAGTACATGAGATAGTAGAGGAAGCAAGACTGAGATGGTATGGACATGTAATGAGGATGTTGGAGTACATGAGATAGTAGAGGAAGCAAGACTGAGATGGTATGGGCATGTTATGAGGATGGAAAGGGAAAGAAACCCAAGGAGAATGGGGAGTTGACGTTTGGAGGGAAAAGTGTACAGGTGAGAGGAGAATAAGGGAGGAAGAATAATGGAAGGACAAAGGAACATTTAAATAAACAATTAGCTCTGATGATAATCCTTAGTATGGGTTTGTTTAAAGCACAATACATATATATAATTAGTTTAAATCACAATATACATTAAGGAAATTTGCAGTGAGTCTAATAGTAGCCGGTCGGGTGAACTGGGGGTGGTTTTTCCTAAAATGGTTTTCCACTCTCCCTCCACGCAAATGCGTGTTCATTTCCTCTAACTCAACCTTCCCAATTCCTAATCCATTAGCGTAATTAGTACTTAAAGCGTATAACCCGAACGGGTAGTAAGACGCGGTGCTAAATATTCTAATAGTAGCCACCAACATTGATAAAGATTATTGCTTTGTGTTATTTTTTTGAATATTTAAAATATATATTGACCTTACCCGCTCATCTTGAATTTCCAATAAGCTTTCTCAGTAACAGGAACAAAGGTCATTGACCCGTTATAATGTTTAGGGTCTGCTCCTCCGAGAAACAGGTTACCGGCACGGTCCGTGGTCCGGTCGCTAGAAAACACATCGGAAGTAATAGAATTGAAAACGATAAATATTTGCTTCTATCAATCCAATTACTAACGCAAATAATAAAAGTTAGACTAACCTGTTGATGTAGAAAGAGAATATGGGCTGAGCTATAAGATTCTGTTTGACGAGATTGTAAAAGAAAGGTAAGACGCCGTCCACTGAAAAGGAACTATAGGCCATCCCTAGCACTCCGTCAGCCTTTGAGAAGAGGTACAGCAATGGGACAGAGACGATCTCGGCGAATGTCTGGTTCTTGATCTTCAGGTGGGCCAACTGTCGACAGAAGGAAACTTATAAAAGCTGTACCGCTAGTATTCGCCTCTTCAACGAGTATTTAATAGACGAGAAAATAATTTGTTTTCAAAAATTCCGACATTCAGCATGTGACCATAACAAATATCTGTCACCCGCATGATTTTTGTAAGGGTGGAGAGGTCAATAATTAATTTTTTTATGATTTAGGTATAATCAACTGGTTAACAATACAGTAACCAAATATATGATATACTAGACCCTTCCCCCTTCTTCCCCCCTCCAACCCCGCAACCCCCCGCATTATTTTCAAAATAAAATATATCCTATGTTACTCACTGATAATGTAGCTTTATATTGGTGAAAGAATTTTTAAAATCGGTCCAGTAGTTTTTTGAGTTTATCCATTACAAACAAAAAAAAAATCTTTCCTCTTCATAATATTAGTGTAGATTTATGGTGAAACATAAAATATTATTGAGATATTTCCTTAAGTAATAAAAAAAAAATTTAAATATTTAGATTTTATTGGGACGATAAAAATGTAAGCACAAAAAAAACACAATAATTCGCAGCACTCAACCATTTATGACGCATCGATACCAACAGCTTGTCCCAAGATATATATTAAACTTCTGGGCATAAATTATTAAGTAGGAGTATAACAAATATTGCTTCTGTTTTTATTCTCATCTCATTGTATTGATAGTGTTTTTTATCTAGTGTAAATTTATTTCTCAATGGGAGGGGTTTGAACTCCCATTTCCCCCGTACATACGGGCCCTGACCACCAATATTTATTTCTCAATGGGAGGGGTGTGAACTCCCATTTCCCCCCGTACATACAGGCCGTGGCCACCAATATTTACTTCTCAACGGGAGGGGTGTGAACTCCCATTTCCCCCCGTACATACGGGCCGTGACCACCAATATTTATTTCTCAATGGGAGGGGTGTGAACTCCCATTTCCCCCGTACATACGACGTGGCCACCAATATTTACTTCTCAATGGGAGGGGTGTGAACTCCCATTTCCCCCGTACATACGGGCCCTGACCACCAATATTTATTTCTCAATGGGAGGGGTGTGAACTCCCATTTCCCCCGTACATACGACCGTGGCCACCAATATTTATTTCAATATATCTTTCTCCGTCACTGCCAGTACTCACGTTGATGTCATCGGTAGAAAGAAACCCTGTAAGGTTCGACCAACCGAGGTTCACAACGAAAGCTGTTCCATTTTCTTGATAGGACAAAGATTTCTTGTGGTTGTATTTGTTATGAAGCACTGAAACAATAGTTAATAAATGCAACTAGTTAAGTTAATTCAAGCTTTGGAGACTATTCTATCTCGAAATTGTTTGATTCAGAGGTTAACGGTTCCGGGAAAACTTCTTTCCGATACATTAAACATTACATATTATAGAATTTAAGTGAGTAGGCTCTGTTCATTTGAACAAATTAATCCATATTAACAAGTTATCATGATTATTTTGTAATAAATAATACAAATTGAGAACTATTCTATGCTTTATGATAGGCTAATATTATTATTATTTTAGCACCGCGTTTTACTATCCGTTCGGGTTATACGCTTTAAGTACTATTTACGATAATTGATCGGGAATTGGGAAGGTTGGATTAGAGGAAGTGAGCCCGCACTTGCGTGGAGGGAGAGTGGAAAACCATTTAGGAAAAACCACCCCCCAGTTCACCCGACCGAGATTCGAAACTCGATCTCCCCGTCCTCAGCGGTCGAGCTTCAACACGACAAGCGCATTAGCCAACTACGAGCCACCGAGGCGAGTGACAGGATAATAAAATTATGACAACTAATATACCAAAAAAAAAAGATATTATTTAAAATCAACTAATATTAAGAACCCAAATGCGGTATAAAAGACATTCGAAAAACTACCAGCTAGAAAATATTCTTTAAGGGATAAGGGGTGGAAGGCAAATACCACTTATGGGCAGTATATTTGAAGTTATTATAGCAAAAAAAAAGTTTGGCCACCAAAATATTAAAGAAATATTGTTTCAGTAGAAATTAGTTTAATTTTCTACATTCAATAATCTCAACATATCTTGACTAGTTGTCTTGAGCATAATGGCGTTCAATCAGAAATGTTCAAAAAGAGGAGAAAAAAAGTAATTTCTTAATCAAATGACATGCACTCACATTTACGAGATGTCGCGACTAAAACTACACTCAAACTTACTTCTCGCACTCGGCCATGTGTGAGTGTACTGGTTGATTGAGCTGTTGAAACTAATCTACCGTATTTAACTCAGAAAGTTTGATTTAATCCATCAAATCAATTTAAATGTTAATTGGCAGCAAGCTATATTCAATTACATGATGATAGTAGTGTAATGGTTGTAGTGTAATAGTTGTAATGTACCACTCACGGCATGGAATGTTCAGGAACGAGCACTGGCTGGAAGGGACCCAAGAGTTGGACCACGCTGTATCAAACACAACTGAGAATGTCTGCGCGGGGCGGCCAATGCTTATCTTGCCGTAGAACTCGGACTGGACACAAGAAGACGAAACGATTGTCTACTCTGGAATTCACCAGGAGGGCGAGGGTTGTCTACTCTGGAATTCACCAGGAGGGTGAGGGTTGTCTACTCTGGANGTCAAGCTCAGCCCAGCTGAGATAGCTTGTCTGAAGTTTTGCCCGATGACTTCATGTGAAGTCGAGAGAAGTTTCTCACACTATAAAAACATTTTGTCAGTCAACAGAACAAAATTTACACCTGAAGATCTTGAGATGTATTTGGTAATTAACTCTAATAGTAATTAATATGTGTTTATGGAAAGTGAATGCTGGATTTTAAGAGTGAATAGTAAAAATGTTGAGTGTTTTGGTGCCTTTTTTACATTACTAAGCCTATCTATGTGCCTATTTTTCTTTTTGGTGCCTATTTATTGCCTTTTTTTAACTTTATTATGCCTATTTATGTTCCTATTTTTGTGATTTTTAGTGCCTATTTGCCTGCCTTTTTAAAAAAAATTGAGTGCCTATAAATCCGCCCCATAAATTTATAACTGACCCAGCACACCGGCTGTAAACAGTTATAACCGAGCAAGGTACGAATCGCGGATAGCTCAGTGGTGGAGCATTGGCATATTAAGCGGTTTTTATTACCTATTCACTTAAAAACAATTAAATATGTTATGGCATTGTTATCACGTTTAAAAGTTTCTTCTGGAAGTACCGCAGCTAGACCTGATCGACTCGGGGACGTAGAAGTTGGCCTAAATTGTAAATCGAAAAACTTCGGGTATCTTCGGAAAGTAAGAAGTACTGTTAGTTGTTTCATCTGAATATAGATGGCACAACTGATGCGAGATATTTACAATATTTCTAAAAAAACATTGACATATCTCCTACATACAGCTCTACCCCAACAAGCCTATAATCTTAATTCTACAAACAAAAACAATAGATCAGTAGCTCAACAAACACTAAACCACCTTTTTTGTGTATACATTTCTGAGCTTATTTATTTGTTAGTATATTTAATGGTTATACAATTTATAGGAACGAAGATATTAGCGATAAACAATAAAGAACACCATTTTCAGCCTCTTTTACACGCGGTAAAATTGTATGCGTACCTTCGAATGACGGGGACTTTTGACAACTTATTTAGAAAGGCAAAGTGAAAACGGAGACCAATATTCAGCTCAACTCACTTGGCATTTTTCTGAAGTGATGCCCGATTTTCCCCTAAAGTTACTGGGCTAACTGGCAATGTTAACTAACTCTACATGGACATTTTTTTAGCTAGGCCTATTGTATTATTTATTATTATTATTATTATTATTATTATTATTAGCACCGCGTCTTACTACCCGTTCGGGTTATACGCACTTACGCTAATGTGTAATGGTAGGGTGATTGTGAGATGAAATGGAGGACCTACAGTTTAACGTGGAATCCGAACCACGGTGGAGGCCTGGCATTCCCCACATTCACAAGATGTCTTGTCAGAGGTGAAGGAAGGGTTTGGTAATCAGATAAATCTGTGCCGGGACCGAGGATTGAACCCCGGCCGCCAGCGTAGAAGTCTGACACCTTACCCCCTAGTCCGCCAGGTCACCATTTTATAAGACTTTAATTTAAAATCCAGTTAATATTTTATTGGACCCAACATCCCTCCCTTTATAAATAAATAAAATGTAATCAAAAATATCAAATACCATAGTTAATAATATATTATTTCTTCTGTCAAATTTCAGCAGGCGAGAAACGAATGACTTGAGAATTCCTTTAAATGCTTTTTTTTTCACCGCATTTTACTAGCTGTTCATGCTATCAGTATATTTACACTAATTTGGTAGGTATAGTTTATTGGAAATGTACCTGCATTTCCATGGAGGGTTAATTAAAATCACCCGGCCGAGATTTGAACCTTGTGGCTGACAGATAATGCCACCAGGTGTACCAGTACGATACGTACACTTGGCTTGTTCTCTATTCCGCGCTTATAATTTCTACTGGATTGAGACGACCGCAAAGTAAACTCCAATGTACAGGACTGTTTACATTAACTAAAGTTAGAAGAATGTGTACATTTGAATATGACTAATAAAACAAATGTTTACCTCATAAAAAACTTTGCCCCTTATAATATTATTACCCGCCTCGGTGGCGTAGTTGGCTAACGCGCTAGTCGTGTTGAAGCTCGACTGCTGAGGACGGGGAGATCGAGGTTCGAATCTCGGTCGGGTGAACTGGGGGTGGTTTTTCCTAAATGGTTTTTTCCATTCTCCCTCCACGCAAATTCGGGTTCACTTCCTCTAATTCAACCTTCCCAATTCCTAATCCATTAGAGTAATTAGTACTTAAAGCGTATAACCCGAACGGGTAGTAAGACGCGGTGCTAAATATTATTAATTTACAGTAGAACCTCTCTAGCCCACCCTCGGATAGTCCGACGCAGCTCAAGAGCATCCGTGCACCGACTGGTCGGCCATTGTTGACGCGCCATTGTTACTAGTTGTTTTGCTGCCTCAGTGAGCCAGTATCTAGCACCTAGTGCGTGGTAATTACTCGTCGTGTGTGGATTGTGTTTTCTGTACGTAGTTTTTGCATTACATACAGTATGCCAGGAGTAAAACGTTAACACGTTACTGTTCCTATAAATGAAAAATTAAAAGTGCTACAGAGACTGGATAGGGAGGAATCACTCCAGCTAAGTCCAGACTGCCATCTGCCAAACAAAAGAACATTACCGATTTTTTTTTTCGATAAAAATTTGTTTCTGTTTAGGTTTTATTTTATTTTATACTGTCTTATTTATGTATGTAATACAGTACTGTAAATATTTAGTTTTCTGCTGATAATCCGAGTTTTTTTGCGTTCTGACTGTACTCCCAGTCCTACGTGTGACGGATTAGCGAGGTTCTACTGTATTTAATATGAGGAAGTGTGATAACCAGGAGTTAATAAAGAATTAAGTCTGAACAAATATTAAGAGTTATAATTTTAAATTTTAAATGGTCATCCCACATTTATATAGCCTAAATTATTATTATTATTATTATTATTAGCACCACGTCTTACTACCCGTTCGGGTTGTACGCACTTACGCTAATGTGTAATGGTAGGGTGATTGCGAGATGAAATGGAGGACCTACAGTTTAACGTGGGATCCGAACCACGGTGGAGGCCTGGCATTCCCCACATTCACAAGATGTCTTGTCAGAGGTAGAAGGAAGGGTTTGTTAATCAGATAAATCTTTGCCGCGACCGAGGATTGAACCCCGGCCGCCAGCATACAAGTCTGACACCTTACCCCCTAGACCGCCAGGTCATCTATCACAATAAGTAAGTTGCATTTTATGTTCTTGTACAATTTAACAGTTATATTAATTTATAGTAGATAATATATGTAAATCATGTAAACATAAAATTAAATTTAGCTTCGTCAAACCATTCTTTTCCGATACTCACATCAAGATATTTGAACAAAGCTACAGAGTCGTTTTTCCTAGGTGTGGGTTTCGGCTTGCCAAACTCGTCCGTATCTGATGTATCGTACAGATACGAGTATTTTGACAGAGGTTTATCCGCACGTAAAACATCCTCGACAGAAGTTCCAACCTCTGCCATCGCTTGTCGAGGCGACTTGGCCCGAAACAAAGGGATACTGTGATCAGAAACAAAGGGATACTGTGATCAGAAACAAAGGGATACTGTGATCAGAAACAAAGGGATACTGTGATCAGAAACAAAGGGATACTGTGATCAGAAACAA